>BQNB010008456.1:26408-42206 GCA_026074375.1 Tanacetum coccineum
TATTTAAGTATTCGGTTTTTCACTTAATATGACAAGATCAAAATACTTTGGCTAAATAGAAAGGTTGCAAACAAGAAGCATGATAAGCTCTGGATGGCTTGCTACCTCCGGATAATGATAGGAACAATGAACATTCCCTACGAACACTATGTGGGAAGGCAACGTTAAAACACGAAAACTTTGGCATAAGGCCGGAGGATAAGTCACGACGATCTCCTCCTTTCGAGCAAACAACTCCGATGAACAACAACGTCATAGAGAGAACATATACCAATGAACAATTGAACCTACGTAGGCAACACCAGCTATACTAAAGGTCCCAGGGGGAAGCCATTCGGCTTAGGGCGGGTGGCATGACTCAGGATCCGCTGGATGGACAACCACACATCTACAGTCAGTTTTCCTTAAGCTTGAAGCAATAAGTGTTCTTTGGCATACCACGCGCCCCTCCCCTAACAGAAAATGGACTTACAAAAAAAAGAAAAAAAGGGAAAGGAAAAACTAAATCTAAACCTCAGAAGGGTTAATAGCGGCCTCTTCACCAGCAACAGAGGAAGGAGTTAAACCATCACCTTTCTCACCGACAGAAAGGGAAACCACAACATCATTAGGGCCGGAGGAAACAGACTCTGACCCTACCATGATCACTTCGGCAACATCATCCAAAGCATGAGAAGCACCCTGCACAAAAACACCTCCAGACTTAGAACGGGCAGCACTATCCGCCATCTCAAGGTCCGACCCATCAACCGTAGCATACACCTGCTCCTCATTCCCCTTCGAAGCAACAACAGAGGAGGCAGAGACAACATTAATAAACTGCTCCAAGGATTTGGAAACAGGTGTCACAGTCGACTCCTTTGAAATAGGAGGAGAAACACGAGTATCCCTTGGAGTGGGGACGTTGGCCGGACGAGCCAATTTCTCAAGTTCAAGCTAAAGGATAACCGATAGAGGTTCAATCGCATGCTCAGAAATCTTGTTAAAAAAGGCATAGTCCATTTGAGCAACAAGGGGAGGCTTCAACAAGCCTATCCTGTGCACCAGGCATGAAATTAGCCATCTTCTTCAACACAGTAGCAAACTCGTCCTTAGTCTGATGCATACTCAACCCACGCTCAAATACAGCACTAGCAGCCAAGGACAAGAGTTCACCTTGAACTCTACTAAACTCATCCGATGCAAGAAACTTATGGACCAAACCCTGGAATTGGCCTCGGAAGAAGGAAGAAAATTCTAGAGTAGTAGTCTTTAACTGCAGAATCTCCTCATCCCTTTTAGCTTCAAGAATAGTAGCATGATTAAGAGCGGCGGAAAGACGAGCAACATCAGAATGCAAATTTTCCAGACTTTTAGTAAGGGACTTAATATTTTTTTCATCTCCTTCCCCTTGGCCTTGGACTTGGCAAAAGAAGCATCAGAGGTAGCAAGCTTATCATTAAGTCCAGAAACCTGCTTCTTCAAGGTAGGCACTTGAAGTTTCAACCCAGTCAAACTAGCAACCTTCTCTTCATAACCCTTCATCCTGGAATCTGTTGATAACACGTACTCATGATGAGATTGATTCAGCCCACGATAGCAAGCAAGAAGCTCACCACCATGCGACATCATCATACAGTGCAACATACTCATCTTCGCAGTCAGTTGATCATCAGACAAACTCTCAACCCAGACCACCTCACCAAGAGTAGGAAACGGATCCACCACAAGTTTACAAACAGCAGGATCCTTGAAAACCTCCTTAGTTAGAACCCTGAAGTTAGGCCGATATGGAGCATCCCACTCCTTACGAGTAAACTCGGAGTTCCCAGCAATACCACCTTTGGGATAGGTGGCATAGTATGGAATAGCAGAGAAAGGAAAGAAATCCGTATGAATGGCATCTCCGGATACATCCTTAAATGAAGGAGCGGGCCTGGAGGATGGTCTTGGCCGGCTTACACCACCAGAGGGTGCAGTAGCATCATCAACCATAATGCCCTTACCCAGAGAATCTGTAAAATAAAAACACAATAAGACAAAGAAAGAAGACAGGGAAGAAAAATTTAGAAATCAAAAATAATTACCTTGGGTGTTAGAGACTTCAGCAGCAGAAGCAGCGGAGCTCCGACCATGGTTCCCTAAAGGAGGGATCACAACAGTATAACGAAGAGGGGTAACCAACGGAATCTCAACACAAGCATCATCATCACCATCACTCTCATCATCAGAGTTACCTATAAACAAATTAGGCCGAGTAGTACTACCGGATGATTGAGCTAAGACATACCTAGTATGCTTAGCAACATGGCTTGAAGCGGCACTAGAAGTAGAGGCCTTTCACTTCTAAGAAGCTTCAGCCTTAGCAACAATCTTGGAACTAGGGGTACCAATAGCAAGATCCTCCGGAGCAGGTTCAGGAATAACAGCATCGGCCGTAGCAGGAGGAGTACAATAAAAGGGAAGCCTTTGAAGGGTTGGCCTAACATCCAAATGGGGCTCCTCTTAGACCTCAGCACCGGTCCAATCAGGAAGGCAGAGAAAATCGTAAATGCCCATAATTGCAAAAAAGAAAAACAACAATAAATGCAAGCAACAGAAGCCAAAAGATATAACACAAACAGTTTAACCCACCCCCCGTACCATTTCTATCAGCACCCCGAAGCACCGGATCACAAATACGACTCTTCCAAACTCGACCCAACCCAGATAAAACTAACACACCCTCAGGCATATCCCTCAGCTTTACAACATGAGCGCTTAGACAGCGCATATCAGCCATGTTAAAAGAACCAGTAGCAGGTCTTGGATCGTCAATAGCTGCGTCCGGATGTCTCTAAACCATAACATCCGGAATAGCCTGCCGATCAATAAAAAAGAATCCACTCTTCTAATGCTTCACACAAGAACGTTTGTCATTAATACAGACCGAAGAAGGGGCATGACGCTTGGCAAATGAAAACCAATTACCTTATTTGCACAAAGTCTTGAAAACCCTAAACAAGGTCATCGTCAGCTCTATCTGCAAAGACCAACACAACACCTCGAAGGTAATGACCTTATTAAGACCAAGAGGACCCAACTAAGAGAAGTGAACCCTATAATGTTTGATGAGGTCCAGAAGGAACGATGAAAAAGGAATTCGAACACCAAAAAAATCAAACATCCGATGATAAATACCAATGGCATCATCCAAAAGCTCAGACATCACAAATTCTTTAGAGGGCAATCAAGGGTGAAGATCGCAGGTTATCTTATACTTAATGATAAAACCATTTAGATCATCTTGGGCAAGTCGAGAATGGTACAGATCCATATCCTTTTTTAGCCATAATTGAAAAAGTAAGAAGGAATGAAAGAGGTACCTAGGAAAGGGAAAAGTCCGGAGCAAAGTAAGCAGTGGCAGATAACAAAAATGATAGATCCGGAAACAGTGTGTTTTTACTATAGCAAGGATAAAGTGAAAAGTAAAAAGGAGGCTGCTATTTATAAGGAAAGAAGGAAAGGGCGGGACGGTTGGAAAGTTATCACATGACATGTTGCAAAGAAAAATGTGGACAAAAAAAATCCATGTCCGCAAAAGCATAAACATTAATAACATAAGGCACATTGAAGTCTAGCACTAACAAGCTAGCTTGGCAGATACAAGACTAGGGGGACATGATGAGGTATAGTCTCCCCCAAAACATCCGACGGATAAAACTAGCTTAGATGCTTCTGCAAAACTAACACGGGCTAAACTAAACAAACGCTCCGGAGATGCTGACTTGTCGAAGGATAACTCAAGTCTGGAGTCACCACCAGAATACCAAAGAAGCTGGTATGTCGAAGGACATATCAGGTCCGGAGTTATTAGCTCCATCTTAATGCAGCGGTATCAAAGGACAATCAGACAAAGGACAATCAGACAAAGGTACAGTCCTTATGAAGGACCACTGTCCGTGAAAGGACATGTAGCCGACAAGTTGTACCAAGAGAGAGCCCCACAGTTATGTCTTTTAGTGAATCCTAACTGGTATAAAGGGAGAACTCATTTCCTCGGGACGAGACACACAACACCTTTCTAGACCATACTTTACATTCTCCGCATTTATCTCACAATTATTGTACTTACTCTCACGCTAGAGTTGGTCCCGGACTCACACCCCGGGGCGAGCTAACAGTGTTCTTTCTTATTTTCAGCTAGGAGATGAAGGACTATGCTCCAGAGGAACCAAGCTGAACTCGATCTTTATTACCGCTGAGGTCACTTTTATCAAGCTCAAGCAGCCCATGTAAATTTACCTCAACAAAGATATTAAGTCTGGGTTAAAACACTAGAAGGAAAAAAAATTCTTGATAGACCGTAGGGCTATTCCATTCTATATGCCTTGGAGGCATCCAGACTCATGTGTTACAGATGAGGTTCTTACCGATTTTAACCAATATCACATTGATAAAATAAAGGCTCATATTATGAGACTTCATGATATTCTGGAGGGGGTGCTAGTCTGGTCTGAGGTTAGTAAAGTTTGGCGTAAACCGACATGTGATCCTGTGCTGAGATGTTTTGACAACACTGGTAGGGGGTTCATTATATGTTTCTAAGTGTTGTTATTTAGCTCATCCGAACGTATCTAATAATTTGTTCTTTTTTACAGTTATAAGTATCTATGACTTCTTTTATATGCTCTCCTTAGATGGGACTGTGATAAAAGAGGAGCCACATAGACTAGACACTTCTATTTTGGATAGAGTTGCTGATCATACCACAACACCTGCTCCAGCGAAGGCTGCTATCCCTAGGGCTACTCCAGAGGAGACTATCGTTACCCAACCTGATTGTAAATTAATTACAAAGGCTAAGAAGGCGGCCAAGCAAAAAGCCTCTACTGGGCCGGAGGTATCTACCAATGCAACTAAGAAGACCAAAAAGGGCAAGAAAAGGTCTAGAGCAGGTTTAGTGGACAGGCAGTTGGAGGTGGAGTTGAGATGGTTGATGATGGTACCCTTGATGATGATGACCAGGGTGATGACACAGAGTCTGCTGCAGAGGATATTAAGAGCTTCACCGATGTCAGCTAAGGTGAGCATATAAATGTTATCCTCCTTTGAACTTTTGATCCGAGCATTGGACTAGACGTAACTTGTCCTCCAATTCGTATTTCAGATACGGAATTTGAGCGTCATGCTGAGCCTTCTAGGGGTGCGAGAAGGACGACTAGAGCAAGTTCTCGTGCATCTCATGGTAAGATTATCTTTTGTTTGTTAACTCATCGTTCAAATTATACTAAGTTTTTACCTTATATTCTCTTCCTTTTTTGTGCAGGTACCAGCGAGGATGCATCTCATCTTGTTTAGGGGATTACTATAGCTCTTGAGACTCAGCCTCAGGCTGCTATTGATAACGAGAATGATAGTAATGATAATGTAGATCATTATTATGAGGCTCGAGTTGGTAATTCTGCTGGGATGTAATTGAGAGAGATCTTCTTCCTCTTAGCCCTGGGCTTACTACATCCCTTACCTTTATGACAAAGGTTCAAGCGATCGCTCTCCTTCTTATACTAAAGATGATTAGGAAGAAATTCATGGCATAAATCTTGGTCTTCTGAAAAAATAGCTTTACAAGGATCCTAAGGTTTGTAGAATTGCCCTTGATCGATTTCCTACACCTGCTGTGTTTCATCGATTAAGAGAGATTTCTCTAACTGAATTGTCTAATCGGATGAGCGTGTTACAATGCTAGTTGATTTCTCATGGGAGCATATTGAATACCTGATATGATCATTCTTTAAGGGATATTGATCATCTTTCAAAATGGTGTGCTGAGCAGACACTTACCATTAAGCGATAAAATGATGACCTTAGTCAACAAAGTAAGTTTACCGTTCGTGCTAATAAGGAGGTAGCTAGGTTGACTACCCAGCTGGGGGTTCTTGAGTTTAAGTGTCAGACAGCTGATAAGAGGCTTAGTAGTTAAGATAAGAAACATGAAGTGTAAGGTTGAAAGGGATGCCATTGCAACAGAAAAAGCAAAGGTTAAGGAAGAGCTTGTAAAGACTATGTCACAATTGGAACTTTGTGAGAGACAAGCTGAGCAAACCCAGAGTAGCATTGCCTCCTTCTTCCAATCAGATTTCCAGCCACTTGTTCAGAGGTTCCTTAAGAGTGGTGAGTTTAATCAGGCATTTGCAGGTATATTGTCTTTAACGATTAGTGTCGGAGTTCAGCATGGATTGCGTATAGCTCGTACCGATACGCAGTTCTAGGAGTTATCTCAAAGGGTTGATGGTTTTATTCCTGACGCTCAGGATAAATTTGATGATGTTATGGCTGCTTTTTTTGCTAGTACTTTCCCTTTCTTGGACAAGGTATCTTAGGGCTCCCAGAGTTCCCTGCAAGACATTGCTCAGCTTGAACCTGACAATGTAGTGCCTCCCCGCAAGATATCTTCTGCTACAGCATCTTTGAGGGCTAATATTCATAGTCGACACTCTACTCCTTCATCTGGGACTTTTGGTCATACTAGTACTCTAGAGCATTTGAAGAAGAAAAAGTCTATTGGAACAACAGCTCCTCCGGCTGTTTAAGCCATTCTTGATTTCTAGTGGTTTTTATTTTATTTATGTAACTTGCCTTGTGTTTCGGGCTTTAAGTGCTTTCAAAGTAACTTTGTTTTTTGGACGTGACTGTAACTTTATTAGCTTTCTATTGTATTCATGTTGGTTACTTGTGCGTATCATGTTATGTTATTCATTTCCTAAATATATGTTTGTGATGTGTTGCTACAACACTTTGTTACTTGCCAGACAGATGCTTAGACTATACGCACCATGTCAGCGTCTACCAGAGTAGCCCTTGGGCCTAGCCTATCTGACTAGTGTCTGGTCTGGTCCTACCAGAGCAACTTCTAGACTATGATCCACGTGCTAGGGTTTGAGCCAGACCTACCTTAGCAGCTTCTGGGTTGCACTAAATATTGTTTGTATTTTGTAAAAGTTTTAACATACGCATATATGTGTGATAATGTTTAAACCTAACACTTAAATCAATGTGCCTGTGTCACCCTTCTCTACTGGTATGGTTTATGCTCGTATGTATTTTAATGCAACATTCGAATCAATATTATCATGTTGCTTTCTCCATCCGATGTAGCTATTCAACAGGGAGCAATTATTATGCGCGAAAGGGAGAGGTGTATGTTCCCCGCCCTTCTGCTGCGGAGTCAATTAGCAAAGGTTGCTCAGCCTAATCATCAATGGTATCAGTTTCACCATGAGGGACAAATTAGGAGTAACCCTATTCATATAGAGGTAGCGAGCCATCAGTCGTTATGTAGTCATACTAGGATACACAATTTTAAACATATAGGGGTTGTTTGATAAAATAAATTAATTTAGTGCTGAATGATTTAGTTCCATGAATGATTCAAAGGCTCTGTTTGATTCTGTTTTAACTGTTTGATAGCTAGTATGATTCAACATTCTGAATGACAAAAATTACAATATTAATCTTTCATGACACTCATTTTTGTAAATTATTATAGAATATAGTAGCATGATAGCATTTTTTCGCTTAAACAACATAAGAACCAAAAGTAAAAAAGGTGTATACATATCTAAATCATTAGATCATGACTATTTTTGAAAATATATGTGTAAGCCATTCCATATTAACTAATACAGTATATGTTTAGAAAAAAGGACAAGACAATACAAAAGTACGAACATGATAATAAAAAATGATTAACAAAAAAAGAGACAAGTAAAAAAACATAGTATTAGTCAAAAATCTAGTCGCTGAGTGGTTTAGGGACTATATTTGGTGGAATCGGTCAGAGTCAATTTGCTTGTTCAGAGGTGACTTTCTTTTCCTGTCAAACATACTGTATGCTGCACGCTTCAGCAATCAGCGCTGACTCATCCCATTAAGCGGCAATCAAACGCCCCCATAGACTTAAGAGAAAATATGGAAATTTTTGTTTCATTTGTATCATGCCAGAAGAAAAAATACATCAATAATATCTAAGGTCACCCCCGAATCAAGTTTATACTTTGAAAATTGCTTCTCCGGTGGGATACATAGTAGAAGTAAAGGTACTCTAGTGCTTTACATGTAGCACCTTTAGAGGTTACAAGCATGCAAGGTCCTAGGTATCTCTTCCCCTTCCATGTTACTTAGCTTATAGGCTCCACTTTGGAATGCTTGGATGACTTTATAAGGTCCTTCCCAAGTGGGTCATAGCTTGCCTGTGTTAGCAGCCTTTGATGCTTCATTTTTCCTAAGTACAAATTCTCCTACCTTGAACTGCACATGTCGTGCCTTTTTGTTGAAATACTTCTCGACCAGGTGCTTGTATCTGGCCTCCTTTATAGCTGCTATTTCTCTTTGTTCCTCCAGCAGGTCTAAATTTAAGCGAAGCTCTTGATCATTAGCTTTTTCATTCAACTTGGATGTTCGGTGTGTTGGCATACCAATCTCTGCGGGGATAATAGCTTCAGTACCATAGGTTAAGCTGAAGGGTGTCTCACCATTGCTGGTCTTCTTCATTGTTCGATGGGCCCACAACACATTTAGCACCTCCTCAACCTAAGCTGATCCTCTTTTCTCCAATCTGGTCTTAATTCCTTTCAAGAGGCTTCTATTTGCTCTTTCTATCGCTCTATTCCCCTAGGGATGATAGATTGAAGTCAAGATTAGCTTGATCTTGAGCTTTTTAGCCCACTTCTTGAAAGGATCATTCACGAATTGAGTTTCGTTGTCCGTGACAATTATAGCTGGGATTCCGAACCTGCACACAATATTATCCCAAGTGAAGTTCACTATTTTCTTACTAGTGATAGTAGCTACTTGCTTTGCTTCCATCCATTTTGTAAAGTAGTCGATTTCTACAATTAGGTACTTCACCCTTCTTGGACCCTCCAGGAGAGGTCCCACTACGTCCATACCTCATTTCATAAATGACAATGCTAATGTTACTTAAATCATGTCTGCCTTAGGGAGTTTGGGTACAGATGCATGTGCTTGGCAGTCAACTCATGCCTTGATCAGCTCCCTGGCATCTCTGTGCATGGAGGGCCAGTAGTATCCCAGATTCATGGCCTTAGCCACTACCTATCTAGGTCTATCGTGCATTCCGCATGAGCATATATGCACTTCTCTAATAACGTAATTGGCCTACAAAGACCCCACATACCTCATCAATAGAACCAAGTAAGACTTCCTATACATAACTCCATTTTCTAGTGCATAATTCCTAATCTTTTCCATCAGAGTTATAGCATCAATAGGGTCTTCTAGCAGCATTCTTGTCTCTAGGTAGTTTCAGATCAGAGTCATCTAGGTCTGGCCTTCTTCTTCAACCACCATGTTAATCTCTTGCGCTTTGATAGAGCGCTCATTCACTACCTCCACTAGTACTTCTTTAGACAAGTGATTGAATTAAACCGCTGCCAGCTTGCTAATAGCGTCGGCCTTCCTGGTCTGCTCTAGGGATGTGAGTTATTCGAAACTTGTTGAATGCACCAGCTAGCTTCAAGACCTTTACCTGGTATTTTATCATTCTCACCCTTAGCTTCATATGATCCCTCCACCTGACTAGCTACTAGCTTGGAGTCCACAAAAGCATGGATGTCTTTTACTTGCATCTCTATGGCTATCAGTAGTCCAGCCAGTAGACCTTCGTATTCAACATCGTTGTTGGAGTTAGAGAAATTCAAACGAAGTGCATAAGAGTATTCCACGCCGCCTGGAGCTATCAGAATGAGGCCATCTCCGGACCCTCCACTATTTGATGCTCCATCGGTATATAGTCTCCATGCCTTTAGGCTAGGGGCTAGATTTTCCCTTGCATTTGAAGATTCTAGGATGTCCTCAACTCTTGGGATGTTAGCTACTACTAGGGTAGCATTTACCTCCGTTTGAGTGTCTGCTAGAAAGTCTGATAGGACCTAACCCTTTACTGCAACCCTTGGTACGTATTGTATGCCATATGCCCCTAATTCGACATCCCATTTTGCTAATCTGCCCGATGCTTTAGAGTTGCTCAGTACTTTCTTGATCTGGCTGTCGGTGATAACCTTGATCGGATAAGCTTGGAAGTATCTCCTTAATCGCTTGGTTGCATGAACTAGAGCCAAGGTGAGTTTCTCCATCAGAGCATAGTTTATTTATGCCCCTTGCAAAGATCTACTAACATAGTGTATGGTAATTTGCCTTCCATCTCTTTTTGTAAGAAGCACTGCGCTAACCGCCTCATCCGCCACAGCTAAGAACATCATCAGAGTCTCGCCTTTCTTTGGGGTAGTAAGGGTTGGTAACTCAGATACCAACTTCTTCATCTCAAGGAACGCTGCTTTGGTAGCCTCTGTCCATCTGAAGTCCTTCTTGTTAGTATATTTTTTTAGCGTATCTAAGAAAGGTAGAGATCTTTTGGCTGACTTAGACAAAAAATGATTGCGGGCCGCCAGTTTCCCACTTAGAGACTGCGTTTACTTAAGAGTTCTTGGTGAGGGCATGTCCATGACAGCCTTGGTTTTTTAGGATTCGCCCTGATACCTTCAAAGGTAACTACATATCCTAGGAACTTTCCCTCCTCCATCCCGAATGAATATTTCTTCGGGTTGAGTTTCATGTTTATCTTCTAAAGGGTGGAGAAAGTTTGTTCCACATCTTGTATGATGTCTTGCTCAGTTTGGCTCTTGATCACTATGTCATCCACATAAGCTTCTAGGTTCACCCCTATCTGCTCCTTGAAGGCAGAGTCAACCAGCCTCTGATATGTCGCTTTAGCATTCTTCAAACCAAAAGGCATTTTCGTATAGCAAAAGACCCCTTCTTCTATATGGAAAGCCGTCTTTTCTTCATCATTCTTTATCATTTGTATCTGGTGATATCCTTTATAAGCATCCAAGAAACACTTATACTTAAATCATATTAACGAATTAGTCTTCCAATCGATCTCTAATAGAGGATACAGATCCTTTAGACATGCTTAATTCAGGTCCTTAAAATCGATGCACATTCTCTAGCTTCCATCAACCTTCTTTACTAGCATGGTATTGGCAACCCATGAAGGATTTTGTACTCGTCTCATGATACCCGTCTTGAGCCACTCATTAACTTCATCAGTTACCACCTTCCTCCTATCTAGAGCGAGACTTATCTTCTTATGTACCTTTGGTTCAATGTGAGGGTAGGTATCCAGGCGATGCTCCGTAATTGCTCGAGGGATACCAGTCATGTCAGCCGGAGTCCATGCAAAGACATCATCATTTTTTGGAGGGTTTGTATCAACGCGTCTACACTCAGCAGACAAAACACCTCCAATGGAGACGAGCTGCTCTAGGTAGTTATCATTTACCACTATCTTTTCCTCGACACTAGACTTGGGTGGCTTCCTCCCCTTGTCAAGTTTTTGCCTCTCTTCCACATCATCCAATTGCATTGGTTCCTTTTCTGGCCTCCAGGAATGAGTCTCTATCAGAGCCAACGAAGCTTTAGGATTAGCCACTTCCGAGCTTGTCTGCATCGGACTAGGATCTGCTATACGCGTATGCCCACTTAGGGATTGAGCTTTCTCGATTTGTCTGCACTCTCTCAAAGTCTCTCTGGTGGTAGCTACAGTGGCTATCCCGTTTGAAGTTAGAAATTTTATCATTGAGTAAATAGTAGAGGCTATAGCTCCTAAGCTCCTCATCCTCGTCCTGCCTAGTATAGCGTTATACAGAGATGGACTTTTAACTACTACGAATTCCATAATTACTGTTCGGGTTCTCTTGTACTCTCCTATAGTGACTTCCAAATCAATAACTCCCAAGGGGTAATTGACTTTTCCTGAAAACCCTACTAGTGGTATTCGAGATTCTTTCAACCTCGACCTAGTCCGGTAATCGAGATTCCTAAAGCAATACTCATACATGATTTTCGAAAAGCTACCACCATCAACATATATCTTTCTAACCATGAAGCCCTCAATCATGGCATCAGTTACTCTAGTTAATCCATTAGTTGATAACGAGGTACTGATGGGAATGATATAGCGTTATCCATCTAGTGCTCAACCCTCTCATAGGTCCTCTTCCGGTATCCTTGGGATCTCACCATGCTGATAACCTTCTATTTTCCTTTGGCCGAGCCCTTATTCTTTTGGCCACTTTGCCTAATATCTTTCACCAGATGAGTCAATCTCCCTGAAGCCGCTGTCTCTTCAATCTGCTTCTTAAGATGATAGCAATCATTTGTGTTATGACCTTGATCTTTGTGATAGTCACAGAACTTGTTCATGTTTTGCTTCTCCGGAGTCCCCACCGTCAAATGTGGTCGAGGAAAGTTCACATTATCCATAGCAAGAATCTCCTTTGGAGTTTTTGTCAGAGGTGTGAAGCCTGCTTTTCTAGCATAAGGGGTACAGGTCCTCATGCTTCTTCCTTGCCCCCTTCTATGACCTTTGTTTCTAAACCCATTATGATTTTCAGACTAGCCAGCTTTACTGACGCTCTTTTCCCAATGAGGAGATCTGATGATTTTAGTGGTGTCAGCAACTGTCTTTGGGATCTTATCATTAAGCTTCTTAGCTAGCTTAGGGTGACCATATCCATGCATGAATGCTGATATTCTTAACACCGGGGACACTCCTTTGATGTGTGCACTCTCTGCCTTAAAACAATCTATGAATGCTTGAAGCCCTTCATTTGGCTTTCACTTGATTTCATGTATCTCTGTTGGATCATTGTCATATCTTTTTTGCTGCGAGAACTCTTCTAAGAACTTGTTCCTCAGCTCTTCAAACCCATCTACACTCTTTGGGTCTAAGCTATCAAACCAGTTTCTCGGTGAACCACTCAGAGTCTTGCGGAACATCTTGCACCATACTGATATAGGCCACTCTTCTTGCTCAGCTGCAGCGGTGAAAATACCTAGGTGATCCTTTGGATCTTTGTTCCCCTCATAGACTCGGACATTCGCTGTAAGTTTAGCCCGTTGATGATATCTGAAACGTGTGATCCTAGAGGTGAAAGGCATCGGCTTGGGCCGCCTATAAGGCATGCTTAACTCATCTGAGCTGCTATCAGACACAGTATCATATCCTGAGTTTGAGCTTGACTTCCTTCGGGAGCCTCTCACTGACTGAGGCTTTGAGTTGACACTCTTAGACTTTGATCTACTTCGTGTCTCTGATCTCACTAACCGATGAGACTTAGAGATCCTTTTTTTCCTTGAGACACTCTTTCGGTGTTTTCAAGCAGACCGATACCTACTTTGGATCCTTGATCTAGAGGATCCATCAGAGGAGTATCCTCCTCCTTCATCTGCCGAAGGACTCATCTGAGAGTTCTCCGATCCACCTCTACCTAACCCTTCATTAAAGAGTCTATGAGGGTTTACCTTCTCTTGACCTCTGTTGTCAAGCTCTTTTATCATAGTTCTTAACACATCAATGTTTTTCTTCACAAATGTTGGAGAGGGGCCTTCCTGAACTTGTATGGCGGGAGCGGAGGCTCCTCCTGGAGGAGTCCTACCGGTCTCAGGTGCCCCGGTGTTGAAGTTTTCACCCTCCTCCAGCTGAGGACCATTCGTACAACCATCCATTACTTAAAAATTGGTAGATTGGTATTTTGAGTCCCACGGATGGCGCCATTGTTCGAGCAAATTTTCGTAGATGCTCCTCAACCCTAATCCTTAGGAGGTCTTGCAACTGCTCCTTCGTCTCTTAGGCTAAAATAAGAAAGAACACCGTTAGCTCGCCCTGGGTCTTTAATCCGAGACCAAGCTCCAGCGTAAGGATAAGCGTATGCTTGGTATAAGTTCTAGTAAGAGAAACTAGAGAGAGTAAAGAGAATGTGTGTGTGTAACTTTCCATGTTCATGTGTGTGAATAGTTCATTATATACTACCTGGGCTTAGCTCCAAGACACGAGCATTGTGGAAGGTAAGTTGTCATGTAGAGGTAGCGCATCAGTCGCTGGTATGCACAAACTTGGTCTTCGGAGTCAAGGTTGTCTCCATGCTCTAAGTACTAGTTGTGGACCAAACGTTTGTGCTATTCGTACATCGTACATCAGTTGTCAATATACTAGCTCCGATGGAGACAATGCTCCACCTCCTGTATAGGCATTACTCCTTGCCTCCTGTTTGCTCCTTACAACCTGTGCAAACTGTTGCTCCTTACCTCCTGTACATACTGCTGCTCCTTACCTCCTGTGCAGATTACTGCTCCTTACCTCCTGAGCAGACTGTTGCTCCTTATTATTTGAGCAAACTGCTGCTCCTTATATCCTGAGTAGATGCTACTCCTTACCTCCTGTGTAGTAACTACTCCTTACCTCTTGTGCAGACTGCTGATCCTTACCTCCTGAGCAGACTGCTGCTCCTTACCTCCTGTGTAGACACTACTCCTTAGTTATTGCCTCTGGACCTGAGGTGACCTTCGTCATCCTAACTATTTCAGTGGACCGTTCCAACATGGAGTCGTTTTGTCTTAGGAATATTAGGAGTTAATTGTAATTGTCTCCCGCAAAGTATCCAGATGAGACCATACCTCATCAGACTCACACTCTCACCTTTTTTTTTATTTTCCTTACTCAAGAAATGTATGAGAGATCATGAAAGAAAGAATGGGTCAAAAGGAGTTGAATCGGGATTGGGAAGGAATTATTTTGACTATGAGTTTTCCGATCATCGCCATAAAACTAAACTAACTTAACTACTTTCTCTCATTAGAAAATAATTTTTTTGGTAACGGTTTTGTGTTTGGAGTGATAACGCGTTTTGAATAATTTGATTAGTGATTGGAATTGGACTAATAATAATAATGAGGAGGAAGATGTTGATATTTATTTATTTGGTTTTGGTACCTAAGTTTAGTTACATGTTACATCTTGTACTTATTTTAGAAATATGTGCAACCTTTTAAATTAAATTAGGGTACTACTATAAATACCTTCTCATCACGGGCGGTACTACAATAGCGGCAGTGTGGGCAGTTGCCCTCTCAAAGTTCCTAGTACATGTTAAGACTTTTATCAATTTCGATTTTCTTATGATAACAATTTTTATTCTGCCACACAAGATAATTAATAGTATAATAGTAAAACATTAACCAACAGCTACATCTTAGTCTAGTAGATAAGGACATTCTTTACTTTCAAAGAGATCCAATGTTTCATTTTTGTGTTATTCTAAATTTTTGTTTTCATTTTCTCTATTCATACTAATATTGGTCAAGAAAAGTAAGTATTTCCTAAATATTGTCCATATAATCACAGGTAGTTTATGTTGTACTAAACAAGTTCACTTTCATTTAAAGTAAACTCATTGTCATTACATCAACAAAGGCCGAGTTAGTGATTTGACCCGACTTGACATTTACTCTAAACTTTTGCCTACTCTTAAAAAAAATTCTGGTACCGCCCCTGCTCCCGACCCCTATTTACAAAAAGTTTGCCAATGTTTTAAAACCTGGGTTGACCCGACCGGTTGAACCATATACAAGTCAGGTGACCGAAAGCCGATTTTTGCAAAAAAACGTTTGAACCGTGACTCGGTGACTCGACCGGATCAATTAAAAATTCAGTTTTTAAAACATTGGGGTTTACAGTATTAACCGAACCGCACTCCAGAGCTAAAAACTTTTGTGTAAATATATTTAAAGATGAGTTGTGCATTTTGTTGAAAGGAAGTATCTTTGATTTTTATAAAATGTTTTACATAAAAGGAGAAATTGCATATATACATCTCAAAAGATCTATTATTGTATATATATCCGATTAAAACTCAACATTATCTTTTCAAACATTTAAAATTGTCATATATATTTAAATTATTATTTTATATATAT
>BQNB010008456.1:42287-71420 GCA_026074375.1 Tanacetum coccineum
TATTTAATTTAATAGCAAAAAATGTCTAATAATTATAAATTAAAAATAAAATGATAATTATACCCTTGTTTTTATCTTTTTTTTAAACATTACATAGTAAACAATGAAATATCAACACCCTGATTCAAGCATCAAGGGACCGTTTAATGTGGAAAAATATCTCATTTTTTCAAGAAAAGTTTTATGTGAAAAGAAAAATATTGAAAATCCGTTCAGTCGCATTTTTTTTCAACACTTTTAAAAAAAATGAGATTCTCATTCTCACTTTTTTTTCAACATTTTAACCAAAAAATTGAAAAGTTCATTTTGTCATTCTCATTTTTTTCTTTCTCATTATCTTCTCAATAAAAAGAAACGAGATCTATAAATCATCAAACATACGCCATTCTAACTCTAATATCTCGTACCATCCTTTACCGTCCATTCAAACGGCCGTTTGTAATCATTTTTAAATTTTTTGGTTTATAGGTTTTCATCCGTTTTATACGTTTTTGTACAGTTTTTATACGTTTTCATTTGTTTTTATACGTTATTGTACGTTTTAATCCGTTTTCTGTTTTTATACGTTTTAGCGTTTTTATACGTTTTCATCCGTTTTTGTACGTTTTTGTCTGTTTTCGACCGTTTTCGTATGTTTTCATCCGCTTTTTTTGCATTTATGTACGTTTTTATACGTTTTCATCCGTGTTTCATAAGTTTCCATCCGTTTTTATCTGTTTTCATATGTGTTCGTCCGTTTTCGTACGTTTTTGTACGATTTCATCCATTTTCCTCCAATTTGTACGTTTCAATATGATTTTTTTTACGTTTTAACACGTTTTCGTATGTTCTTTTTTACGTTTCTATGCATGTTTGTACGTTTTCTTTCATTTGTGTACGTTTTAATCCGGTTTTTCTAGTTTCTATACATTTTTTTAAGTTTTTATACGTTTTCGTACTATTTATATGTTTTTATAAGTTTTCATCCGTACAAAAATGTATAAAACAGGTGAAAACGAATGAAAACGTATATAAACATAAAAAATGTATAAAAATGGATGAAAACGAATAAAAACGTATAAAATGGATGAAAACGTATAAAAACGGATAAAACCGAATGAAAACGGAAAAAACATATAAAAACTGATAAAACGTATAAATACGTGTAAAATGTATAAAACAGATGAAAATGGTTGAAAAGGTATAAAATTCTAAAAAACGTATAAAACGTACAAAGATCCAATATGAAAAAAAGTCGCCTATGAAAAAATAATACTTGAAGCTTCATTTAAACATCTTTTCAGTTTTTAAAAAAATGAAAAATATAACTCCATCTAAACAAGTTTTTAAAATTCTCAACTCTTTTCTAAAAAATAAAAAATCACTCCCTTCTCTAGGAAAAACAAGAAAAAATTTCACCAAATAAACGCCCCTAAAGTATTTATAGATCAAATGATATAACAAATATTAATGGAGGACACCTTTGCAATCCATTAATTGATTCAAGTTTTGTAGTGACTAACAATGTTACTCCTTCTGTCCCAAATTAATAGTTCACGTTTTTTGAGATGCCCCAATTTAATTGTGTACTACTAAAAATAGATAAGAAAGTTTGATCAAGTTTACAATATTACCCTAGTTTGAAATTATTATTACAAACTTTAAAGTAGAATCTAATTAATTAGCTAAGGCTAAAACTATCATTCTGCTAAAAAGTAAGAAAAAAAGCTACTGCATTTTTCTTAAATGTTGTGTATTTTATCGAGAGACAATAATTTTGAGACGGAGGGAGTACATTTGTAACTTCTACCGACAGACCAACAATAGAACTTGAAGAGTTCCATCGACCATAGACATAAAGAAACCTTGTATCTCATCTAGGAAGATTATAGTGATTTCCCAAAGTAAGACTATCCCTTGATCCATTAACACCAGCTAAGGCATATCGAACTTAGGGCACATTTGGTAGAGAGAAATTCAGAGAAATAAAATGAAGCGCATAAATCAATTCACAGAAATGAATTATTAGAGAAATTGAATAAAAATTCTAATGTTTGGTAACACCACAGAATTGACTTAAGAAATCAATTTTTTTGTTTGGTAACTAATGAGATAAAAATGAAAAGTGGCTTTCTTACCAACATTTTTTTGTTGAAAATGATAGAAATACAAAACTGAACATTACTAAACTTCAGTCGTTACAACATTATCCAAAATCAATAGAAGGCATCAATATATTAGCACAACAAATGAACATACAAAAATACAAGGCATCCATCTTCCATAATCGAGTCAATTAAATGAAGCAAGAACCAAAACAAGACTACAACCCATATTGGTATTACAACAAAAGAAACTGACTCAGAAATAAACCATAGATACTGCATGAAACTAACCAAAAGAAAAAGCTAAAAAGCCCAGGTACAAAAACCACCTCAATATCACATGCCTAAGTAGAACAAATAAATATAGCAATGACCTACTACAAAAATGAAATGAAATCATGCCATATATATTGTATACCAGGTATGCTAACATGGATGAAAAAGGAATTCTCCAAGATCAGTAGCCAAAGACAAGTACCTTCATTACACATAAGTTGATTACATACAAAAAGACAAGTAGCTTACTTCTACATTAGCTTGATTACTTGATAGCTATACATTACTTGGAAAGACCATATTACCATGAAGACGTCGCTTCATACAAAAAAACATGTTAATAGCTATACATTACTTGGAAAGACCTATCACTACCTAAATTTAAATATTGATCCAATGGCCTATTGTTTATTAAAGCCTTCACAAACTATCGAAAGACTACCTATTGTTTGCAAATACTAAAAAAGTCAAAGATCAAAAGACTAAAATTAATTATGTTCATGTTATACCTTGTGACTAAAAATGAAATTGAAGATCCAATAGTGAGAGGAAGAATTACTCACTTTTATTAGTAAGGAGAAGGTGTGGGAGGGTCGATGTAGAACGAATTGATGGGTCGACGGTGGAGAAGAAGCTGAGTAGAAGATCAACAAAACCCCCAAATAGGCTAGGGTTTCACCATTTTTATTTTTTGGGAGGAGTGTGTGAAATGTGTGTTAGATGTGTGTGATATGCACATGTTCTACCAATTTATATTTTTGTTTTTCTACAATTTAATCTACAATGGAGAAAAAGACGGAGTAAACTTTGGTAAAGAATTCATTTCATTGGCAAATGGATGGGAAAACAAAATACAAAGGACCAATTCTAAGGAGTTGTAACTCTCTGCTTTTTTTTCTTTGAGGTACCAAACATAAGAAATGAATTGATTTCCATTTCTTTGTCCTTAAATCTTTGTACCAAACATGCCCTTAGGGGTGAGCATCGGTCGAAAACCGGACCGGACCGGCTAAGACCGGACCGGACCGGACCGAGACCGAGTTGTTCCAAAACGCCGGACCGAGGACCGAACCGAAATGGTACGGTCCGGTCAGGTCCGGGTATGTCCGGTCCGGTCCGAGTCGGTCTTCCGTCCGGTCCGGTCCTACACGGCATAATCTTCGAGTTTTTGGTAAGACCGGACAGGACCGACCGGACCGAAGACCGAATTGGTCCAAAACCCCGGACCAAGGACCGGACCGAAATACGTTCGGTCCGGTCCGGTCAAACGGTCCATAAGCTCAGCCCTAATCGAACTTGAAGACTGTACTGAAAAACACCACTTGATTTTGAGAATTCACTACGGAATGAAGACAATGTGAGAATGGACACTTACTGTCCACTTTGTAGCATAAAAACTATCGTCTTACAAACTTAGATGTAACTGCAAATCCCAGGGTGACAAACCTGATGGGTAAACAATATCAGTAAAACTTGGACACTTATCGAGTTTGTGATAAGAATAAGGGTATAATCGTCATTCTATACATCAATTATAGTTATCAGAATTTTTTTTGCTATTAAATATATGTAAAATAATCATCTAGATATATATGAAAATTTTATGTGTTTGGGAGCAATGGTGGAGCTTGACAATATATCGTGGGAGGGCCAGAAATACATATCTCATTATTTAAGGGGGAAAAGTGTAATGTATATCTTTTTTACCATGCAATACACAACAAATATGCATTAGAGGATAAAATTATGAGAGGGCCACAACCCTCCCATGTCTCTTCATAGCTTCGTCGATGTTTAGGAGGATATATATGCAATATTGAGTTTTGGTTTGATATATATGAAATTATGGGTCTTTAGATGGATATATATGCAATTCCCCCTATATAGAATAAGTAAAATTGATATTACGTTCAAATCAAATATTTCTCAACAAAGCATAAAATTTGTGAATGTTTGTATCTCAATGATACCTCTTATTGTGTGAAAAGCTCCCCAATTAAAATGGTTGTAGATTCAAGTCCTGCTTATGATGTATGAAATTGTTTATAGTGTAAATAACTAAATATTGTGAAATAGTTACTTGTCGTTAAAAAAAACATAAATACAGTCTATTAAATATATAAATACTTAATTACAATTTAAACCATTAATTTTTTCTCTCTCATTTACTTCACACCCATATATATTTAGAAAAAATTGTGCACGCAAATTAACGTCATTTTGCGTCGTTGCTGTTATGTACGAGTAATCGTCAAGTTGTATATTAATGGTTGATTTGAGACATGAGAAAAAATGATTTTAACTTTTCCATTGTTATATTTTGTCAATAACTTATCTCTGTGTACATAAAGAGTTTAAATATATGTATGTTTTTTTTTACATTTTATGATAGTTGAGACCGGATGCACGTGTGACTTCTAAGCGCACCACCTCGCACACGCATGGTTTGTTACAACAATATCCCATCAAGCGTGAAGATCAGTTTTTGACGAGCATATGGTGAGATGAAATGGCAAGCGGTGTGTGATGGTTACGAAGTTGCAAGTGATGAGTTAGCGGGGGAAACATGAGTTTGCTAAATCGTGTCCGTCGTTGTTTATAGGAGTCACGAAAGAGTTGTGATTAAATAAAGGGAATTGATTTGCACATTCATTTTTTATTGGACATTTTTTTTTGCATTACATGCTTGTATAATGTGCTTTAACTGTTTGTACAGTGAGTGTTCCAATCAAAAATCTGGGTACCCTCGTGCCATGGCTCAAGCCATAACACCAAAAAGTGCTGCCACGTCAGCAAAAGTGATATGGCACCAGAATTGCTATGACACCACATTCAACTGTCTCCCTCGTTGGCTCAAGCTATATGTATTTTTTTATTTTTTTTTAAATTAACAAATACACAATCGGATTCATCCCGTCCGTCGATATTTGTAGGACTTTCAAGTCCTCGGTAACCTTCTTTGAATAGTTTAACTCGACTCGAGAGTTCACCTCGCGGTCGATACGCTCCATTTTTTCCTTCCGGTCTAGCTCGTATTGTTGTTGAATCATTTTGGATGCAAAAAATATAAGAGAAGTAGATAATGGTGTGTTATAAATAATATTGGAAGAGTATGTAAAATATGATAAAATAAGGTGGTATTTATAGAATTTTTAAGGGGTAAAAATGGGGTATTTATTAGCAAAAAAACGGTCAAAAAATTCAAAAACCCAAAAAACTTCCGTTGCCAAACGTTCGAATTCAAAAAAAAAATTACTTTTGGCACTGTCTAGTGGCCACGGCGCGAGACCCGATGGCGCCAGCCACGGTGTCGATGGCGCGAGGTTTTCCTTGGCTGTTAGCTTGGCGCGAGCTTATGGCTTGAGGGTAGGGATGCGCATGGGTCTAGAACCGGTGGAACTGGAACCGGAACTGATAGATCCGAGAACCGAAATTTTAAGAAAAATAGGAACCAAGAACCAAACCAAATAGTTTTTTTGGTTCCGGTTCCGGTCCCGGTTCTGGTTCCACCGGTTCTACACGGATAGGAACCGATATCTATAAGAAAAAAATCTCATGCACTAATGAATTAAGCCAATAAAAAGCAAAAAAAATATATATTTGTTTAAAGCATTTGCAACCATTTATGCTAAAAGCAATATCATTTAACAACTAATGCATAAGTTAAAATAAACAACCATTCTATAGTTACAACTTACACAAGTTCAATAATTGCATAACAATCTGAAAAACAAAATAAAATAACTTCAAAC
Source organism: Tanacetum coccineum (assembly GCA_026074375.1). NCBI lineage: Eukaryota > Viridiplantae > Streptophyta > Magnoliopsida > Asterales > Asteraceae > Tanacetum > Tanacetum coccineum. The sequence continues at coordinate 48,400 of BQNB010008456.1, forward strand.
TTTGTCCAACAAAATAACTAGAAACGTTTATATTTCCCCCGTTTGTTTCGCTTTATCTCTTTCGGTTAGTTTCTCTAATTGTTCTTCCATATCTTTCACAATCTCATCGTCTTTAATAAGATCTTCAACATCATCCCAATTAATTTGCGTTCTCGACTTTCTCACCCAATCTTGGGTGCAAATCAAAGCTTCAACAATCGTCGTTGACAAGCGAGTTCTATAGGGGTCTAATACACGTCCACCCGTACTAAACGCCGCTTCAGATGCCACAGTTGAAATTTGAATTGCCAAGATATCTATCACAAAAATATATATAACACAAAATCACAAAACTATTACAGATTACACTAATATGCAAGTAAAAGGTATAACAATGTAACATTCGTATAAAATAAATTGTTGTTACCTCTAGCCATTTTTGAAACAATAGGAAAGCGAGGACCATTTACTTTCCACCATTGGAGAATGTCAAGGCTCTGACCTTTACGTAATTCAATCTTCGGCTCTCTAAGGTATCTATCTAACTCTGTTTCGGTTTCATACGAGCTAGTAGCATCAACATTATAATAATCATTTAAGAAGTCATTATCTCCATTATTAGGGGATGTAACTTCGGATTCCATGTGCTCACCCATACTCGAATTTGACGATAGAAAATCAAACCTTTCTTTATACGTTCCAAATAACTCTCCCATTTTAGTCTTAACCTCTTCAACCATATCCTCAACCTTGCTCTCAAGTTCTTTATTGCTCATAGGTTTTTCTTTAGATATATCATAACTAATAATTTTTCTAAAACCATGAGCAAGTAAGTGACACTTCTTAGTTGGATCTAACAAAACCGCGAAATACATAAAATCATTATACAAAGAAAAGAATTAGACATGTTTAAGATCGTGAAGCAAGAATGCAAATAAAAATCAAAAATAAAACTTACCTCCATTGTTTTGATAATGATTTTAATAGATTAAAGGTTAGGGTTTAAGGTGTTTGGCTGTGTTTATAAAGTAGGCCCTAGGTTTTTTTTATGGAATTGGAATATTGGAGCGTATAATTGAAGTATGGGAAATTATTACCTAATTTTAGAATAATTGGATATTTGGTTCAGGAACCGAGAACCGGTGGAACCGAACCGAACCGAACCAAGAACCGAAAAAATCTCAAAATCAAGAACCGGAACCGGAACCGATGGTTCTGGTTCCGGTTTGGTTCTTATCGGTTCTGGTTTGGTTCTTGGTTCCGATCCGGTTCTTTGGTTCTTTTGCTCATCCCTAAACTATTATGACAAAATCGATCCACCAAAAACAATATTCACAAAATTTGAAAAGCTACCATCAAGCTCATAATTAGAGGTGGCAAATCTTGCTTAAATTGTAATTTTAGAACTTTTTTTGCGCTTTTTTTAAAAGTTATGGTCGTTTTTTGCCTCTCACTTATTTTTTTATGGGCTCTTATAGCTTTAAATAAAATTATATAAATCCAAAATGGCAAACTAGGCAGCACAGGTTGCATAACAAGGCGAATTTGATATAGAAGGAGATATGAACCAGAATTGTTTGCAAAAGGAAAAAGTTTATAATCCCTATTGATATCGTTGTGGATAATTACAGATCAGATGTAGACTTTTAAAATATATGTACATTTTAGTTCATTATATTGTTAAGAAATCGATCATTATTCACGATTAAAATTCCCAAACAATGGGATGGTATTCAGTTATTATGTATGCCTTTTAAAATCCTTTGATCTCATATGTACTCAATAGTTCATAATTACTCTTTACGTTTTGGATGCCGCATATATTTGTTTCAAAACAGGGTGACATAAAAAAATGCGGTTCTGCATTTTAACGAAATTATTGTCTCTGGTTAGGTTATATTCTTGATGAAATCATATAGGGAAAAGAAGCTGCAGAAAGCGTCTTCATGGACATAATAGTAGGAAAAGGAAGCCTAAGGCAGACACATCACGTGCTACAAGTGTTTTTCTAGTCACCAAGGTATGTTTTTTTTTTGTACAATTTTATGTAATTAGTAATAATTAGAGGTGGTACCATGGGCGGGGTAAGACTTGCGAAAGAGTCGGTTAGAGTCTTCATTTCATTTAGTTTAAGAAGGAGGTATATTTTGTAATAGGGTCGCTTCGTCTGATTAATTATAAGAAATAATGGATAAAAAACAAGGGATTATATAAGGATATTACTCTAAATCTTTGAATATAAGTTGTGTTGCCGGCTACTATGAATTGATAATTTAACTTTTATTTATAAAAGGATAATCATTATGCAGAAGTAGTTTTAACTCTACTGAACACCAGAAATTGATTATTAGAACGAGTATCAGAATTACCCAAGAAAAAGAGACATTGTGTATTTCGTTTAGGACAACAAAACCATACATTTTTTATAGCGCATTGTATTATAAATTTGAGGTTTCATTAAAGAAAACACTCACATTCGTGTATTTTACATATCAGTACAATATTCTGGACTTTTGGCTCCTTTTTTATTATGGTTATGATGATATCGTGGTACGTTTTTCCACTTGCAGTGCGATGAGGTAATAGGACGCGTTAAGAGGCGGCTCTTTGGCGGAACATTAGAACTGGAGAGCTGTTTCACAGGTTTTATGAATGTTTACCACGTGGTTTATTAGATGGGGAAAGATGTAAGTGATTTACCTTATTCTATTTTGAAATGTACCCAATATCGATTTATTAGTTCGAGGAGTAGCCATTGGGTGTGTATCCAGGGTTATGTTTTTTCGTGGAGGTGGGGTGTTGTTTAGGGATGATACAAAATACATATCGATATAGAGTAGATTGTACACTTACACACGTGGTTTTTTCGTAAGAAAATCAAATACACATTTTTGCAACTTGCATGAAAAAACTGAAACTACGCTGCTATTTATGATTGTTCGGGTCACAAAAAGTGTTCATAATGGTCAAGTCTATTGATGAAAATAGGGATGCCAAGAGTTGTAAAATGAATCAGGTTCAATTGTCTAGCAAAATCTACACTAAACAACATTTTTTCATTCAGATTCAGACATTATGACCACCTCTTACCAGTAAGATGTGGTAGTCAGATTGAGACCCAAAACATCTTAATGAAACAAACACCACCTTAGTTTGTGTTTATCAATTGTTTAAAGTGCTTAGGATCTTGGCTTTAGATAAGATGAATTCCTTTTCGCAACTTCTATGTGTGAAAATATTTAAAGTTTAAATATATACTGATACTTCTTGAGTTGAAAATAGGTTGAGGGAGGATTAAAGTTTTTGGTTGAAAGTGTAAATCTTCATATTAAGGATTTAAGGTTTAATATTTAAACTGGTCGGAAATGGGTAAATGTTGGAGATGCTCTAATGTACACTAAAAAAATTGGGGGGATGCTCCAGTTTGTATTATGATCCTTAATCATTGGAACATCAAGTCGCGTTTGTGTGCAACTTATACTCATTGTTTATAAATTTTCCCAAATCAATAAGATTATGATGAATGCTTATAGTGTATCTAAGATTATGATGAATGCTTATAGTGTATCGCCAAACTCTTGAAGTTTAATATACTAAATTTATATAAGTAAGGACACCATTAATGTTCTACTGGATTTTTGCAACCAATATATGTTTCTCATTTTTAATTGTTTTTAAGAATATACACCAAACTTGAATTTGAAGCATACTTTTAAGAGACGAATATGAATAGGTGTGACTTCTCAGTTTTTGGTTAAATTGTATAGGTGGTAATGCTTTGAAGTATGCAAAAGGATTTATTTTATGTTTTCATACAGGTAGAACTAATCAAATTGTTGTTTAAAGTTGATTATTTTGGCCTTTAAGACTTATAGCCTGACTCATAATGTTTATTTTTCAGTCACATCAGCAATGTCGGAGTGCAATGAGATTCAGTCGCATTCGAAGGATGTGTGCTCACCCTTGTAGAATGGGTGTTCATACCTTCCACACTTCAATTGTTTTAACAGAGAAGAGGTAACCAAGTGCTTCGTTAACTGAGTTTTATTTGTTTTGCAGGAAAAGTGGCTTTAAAGGGGATACAAATGATACTTGAACCGCGGTGAAGGAAGGAGAGCTGAATTAGGAAATTACGCTGGATCAGCAATGTTTGGAAACCATTAAGTAGTTCAGATTCTATTCAGGTATTGGCATCAAGATTTAGTTAGGACCGTTCGTGGTGAGAGGGTGGCTGAAGTTGTTAGTAAAGTATTAGATTATATTAGGATTGGCATCACGAAATACTTAGTAGTATCATATTCTATTGAGTAGAAGTTTCCTTTTATTCCAACTCAGGGCATATGTCTATTTCGCCGAAAGTTTACTATATTGTTGAATTGCGTTTTTGTATACCATACTTCTTCTGTAGACAACACGTATTATTTCTGTAGGCAAACGACCCTACACAAAACACACTGACTGAAAGGGGGTTGCAAACGCCCCGCAGCGGAGCGCGGGCAAACCCCCTCGTTTTATTTACACTTATGGCACAAAACTAGTTTTAACAAATTGTGTCGATGTCATTTCTGTTCGGTTGCTAGTTATAAGCCTTTTTTCCTTAAAAATTTACTTTTTGTCATTTTTATAAATGTAGTTTCTTTTTTATATCCTTATTGTTCAAGTGGTAATTGAAAGGGTGTTTATGAAGTCAACATGCAAGATTATGGGAATTGAGCTTGTAGCTAGATTTGGTATTATTGGGTAATCTAGAGTTCATTTCATCCGCGTTCTTCGATTTGATGACTTGTAATCCTTTCTCGTTTATCCTTTTAATTATTTTGCATGATTCTTTTATTATTAGAATGCTTAATTTGGAGTAGTTTATTGATGCTTGTTTAGACGATGATTACCTTTAGTTTATTTTAGATGATTGATATTGTTGCGTTTAGGATTGTTAGGTTAGATAACGCTTTGACCTTTAAGAATTGAATAGGATAAGATTGCATTATTTGAGGTGGTTAGTTTTGAAGACCTTCAAGCTCGCTTCCCGATTATCATTAGGGTTAGATAAATGAGAACTCAGAGTCTAGCCATTTAAGATATTCAATCGTCAAATGCATTATTTAGCTTGCAATTTTAGGATTTGGCATATAGTTATTAGGAATCGGTTTTGGACAACTTCAGGTTTCTTAAGTTGCTATCGAGTCGGAAAAAATGAGACCTCTGAGTTTGACCTTGTCGTTTCCCGCCAAACAATATTATTTATTTAAATTGAAAGTAATATTGTCTAAACTTGCATCATCATTTCCCTTGCATTAGATTTAAGTTACTTTAGATTTTTCCTTAGTTAACTAATTTATTTTTATAGAAAACCGAAACCTTTTGTGACCACTAAGCATCAAACAAAACTCGATTAAAGAATCTCAATTCACCACTCCTTCAGTTAGACAACCCGGGAGATCAGTACTTGCCAAGATACTTAGGTATTTAGGTTCGTATAATCTTTCCATTTCAATAAATTATTTTTGGTGGTAAAACGACTACATCAATAGTTTCCATAAATAGATTACTTAATTTTTTCACTTTCAAAGTTTGTACATTTTTCCATTATAAATAGTATAGATATAGATATAAATAGATTATATGAATCATAACTTAGTACATTATCATAACTTTAATATATAAAGGGTTAAATTTATAAAGAAATATTTTACCTCCACAATATCGAGTTATATAAAGTTAACTCGTCTTTTTTCAAAATCACAAGTGAGTTTATAACTAAACAAACTAAGACGATCAACTCTATGAACTTTGTTTACATGTAAACATTATTTTAGTATGCTAGACTAGACGTGGCGGTGTTATTCACTGCGAGTGAGGTGTATCACTACATGAAAAAGGAAAATGGGAGACGAAAGTTTTCCCGGCAACATATGTCGCCGGGGAAACCTCACTAAACGAGAAAAATCGGTCCGACGTGGCACTGATTGTTGTAGAATATTTGTCAAAGTTTAACTAAAAGTTTGACATATGTCGCCGAGGAACCTTTCGTCAAATTTTGACCCAAAATTCTACCAAAATACTTGGCGGTAGAATTTTCCGCTTAACTTTTCCCGGCGACATGTCGCCAAGGAATATGTTGACCGATGTTGACTGCGTTTAACCAAAGTCATTAGTTAATGACTTTGATGTGGTGACGTGGCTTTAAGTATCCCGCGATATGTCGCCAGGGAATGTTTTTGACCTTGTTTGACTAAAATCAATGGCTAATGACTTTGGTTGATGTTGGTGGGGTGACGTGGCTGTAAGTATCCCGGCGACATGTCGTCGAGGAATCTTTTTGTCATATATATATATTAATAATTATATATTTTATAAATAATAATTATATAAATACTAATAAAAAACATTCGGTATCTTGGTCCGGTTTCTCGGTTCGTTCCGGTTTGGTCGTTTCGGTTTCTCTGTTCGGTTCGATCCGGTCGGTTCGGTTTCTCTGTTCGGTTCGGTCCAATCAGTCTGTTTTCATGGTTCGATCATGTTTCTCGGTTTGTTTAATTAAACTTGTTATTTCTGAACATTCCAATTGAACATGATATTACATCTCAATGAAAATACTACTCCAAACTAAATTCCCCATGTCATTGTAAAGCTCGTGTAGTAGTGCATTTGAATCAATTGTGTGCTTCTCGGGATGCATATATATTTCAAATGTTGCCTCGAGTACTTGTAGCTTTCCAATCAAGAGTTTGCAGTATAGTTTACCAAATAAAAAACATGTGATTGTTCACGTTTGATCGTGGACATGCATAGTATAGTTTACCACGGGTTTTAAGTTTTTACGATTCTCGCAGAACTATATCTTCGGCTCCACAACGACACACAAAAGCTTCATATGGCACATTCTTCATAATAAAAGTGTGTATGTTGATTGTTGTGATGGTAAGAGTGTATTTCATCTGTTGGTGGTTGTGAGGATAATATATGCTTTTAAGATAAAAAAGAGTGCTTTTGGCGGGAACTCTTGGCGCTAATTTTGTGAGGGTTATAGTTAACCAGGTATTTGGCGGCAACTCTTGGCGTGAGTTTTTGGCGGTGAGTTTTCTCGCCAACGTTATCCCAAGGACATGTCCTCGAGAAACACTTCTCATGTACAACGATAGCATCATGACTCATCCGTTGAACATCTCATTTATAACGATACCATCTCGACTCCTCCGTTGAACATCTCATGTATAACGATAGCAACTTGAATCATCCGTTGAACATCTCATGTATAACGATACCAACTCGACTCCTCCGTTGAACATCTCTTGTATAACGATACCATCTCAACTCCTTCGTTGAAAACCTGATGTATAACGATACCACATCGACTCCTCCATTTAACATCTCATGTACAACGATACTATCTCGACTCATCCGTTGAACATCCCATGTACACCGATAGCATCTCAACTCCTCCGTCGAACATCTACTGTATAACGATAGTATCTCGACTCCTCCGTTGAACATGTAATGTACAACGACACCATCTCGACTCCTCCGTCGAACATCTAATGTACAACGATACCATCTCGACTCATCCGTTGAATATCTTATGTACAATGATGGCATCTCGGATCATCCGTTGAACATATAATGTAAAATGATACAATCTTGACTCCTCCGTTGAACATCTTATGTAAAACGATACCATCTCGACTCATCCGTTTAATATCTCATGTATAACGATAGCATCTTGACTCATCCGTTGAATTTCTCATGTATAACGATACCATCTTGACTCATTCGTTAAACATCTCATGTATAATGATAACATCTCATATCCTCCGTTGAACGCCTCATGTATAACGATACCATCTCGACTCCTCCGTTAAACATCTCATATATAACGATACCATTTCGACTCCTCTGTTGAACATCTCATGTATAACGATACCATCTCGACTCCTCCGCTGAACTTCTCATGTATAACGATACCATCTCGACTCATCCGTTGAACGTCTCATATACAACGATACTATCTCGACTCATGCGTTTAACGTCTCATGTATGACGATACCATCTCGACTCATCCATTTAACTTCTTATGTACAATGATACCATCTTGACTCATCCGTTGAACATTTCATGTATAACGATAGCATCTTGACTCATTCATTGAACATCTCTTGTATAAAGATACCATCTAGACTCCTCTATTGAACGTCTCATGTATTACAATACCATCTCGACTCCTCAGTTGAACGTCTCATGTATAACGGTACCATCTCGACTCCTCCATTGAAAGTCTTATGTATAACGATAGCATCTCGACTCATCCGTTGAACGTCTCATGTATAACGATACCATCTCGACTCATCTGTTTAACATCTCACGTACAACGATACCACATCGACTCATCCGTTTAACATCTCATGTACAACAATACCACATCGACTCATTCGTTTAACAACTCAGATACAATGATACTATCTCGACTCATCCGTTAAACATCCCATGTACAACGATAGCATCTCGACTACTCCGTCGAACATCTAATGTATAACGATAATATCTAGACTCCTCCGTTGAAGATGTAATGTACAACGACACCATCTCAACTACTTCGTCGAACATCTAATGTACAACGATACCATCTCAACTCATCCATTGAATATCTTATGTACAACGATGGCATCTCGACTCATCCATTGAACATATAATGTAAAATGATACAATCTTGAATCCTTCGTTGAACATCTCATGTAAAACGATACCATATCGACTCATCCGTTGAACATCTCATGTATAACAATAGCATCTCGACTCATCCGTTGAACTTCTCATGTATAACGATACCATCTCGACTCATTCGTTGAACATCTCATGTATAACGATACCATCTCATATCCTCCGTTGAAATCCTCAGGTATAGCGATACCATCTCGACTCCACCGTTAAACGTCTCATGTATAACGATACCATCTCGACTCCTCTGTTGAGTGTCTTATGTATAACGATACCATCTCTACTCCTCCGTTGAACTTCTCATGTATAACGATACCATATCGACTCCTCCATTGAACGCCTCATGTACAAAGATACCATCTCGACTACTCCATTGAACGTCTCATGTATTACGATAAAATCTCGACTCCTCCATTGGACGTCTTAGGTATAACGATACCATCTCGACTCCTCCGTTGAAAGTCTCATGTATAACGATACCATCTCGACTCACCTGTTTAACATCTCATGTACAACGATACCATCTTGACTCATCCGTTTAAAATCTCACGTACAATGATACTACATCTACTCATCCGTTTAACATCGCATGTACAATGATACCACATCGACTCGTCCGTTTAACATCTCATACACAACGATACTATCTCGACTCATCCGTTGAACATCCCATGTACAACGACAGCATCTCAACTCCTTCGTCGAACATCTAATGCATAACGATAGTATATCGACTCCTCCGTTAAACATGTAATGTACAACGACACCATCTCGACTCCTCCGTTGAACATCTAATGTACAACGATACCATCTCGACCCATCCATTGAATATCTTATGTACAATAATAGCATCTTGGCTCATCTGTTGAACATCTAATGTAAAACGATACAATCTTGACTCCTCCGTTGAACATCTCATGTAAAACGATACCATATCGACACATCTGTTAAACATCTAGTGTATAACGATAACATCTCCACTCCTCTGTTGAACGTCTCATGTATAACGATACCATCTCGACACTTTCGTTAAACTTCTCATGTATAACGATACCATCTTGAGTCATCCGTTAAACGTCTCATGTACAACGATACCATCTCGACTCATCCGTTTAACGTCTCATGTACGATGATACCATCTTGACTCATCCGTTTAACATCTCATGTACAATGATACCATCTCGACTCATCCGTTGAAAATCTCATGTATAACGATAGCATCTCGACTCATTCATTGAACATCTCTTGTATAATGATTCCATCTCGACTCCTCCGTTGAACGTCTCATGTATTACGATACCATCTCGACTCTTCCGTTGAACGTCTTATGTGTAACGATACCATCTTGACTCCTTCGTTGAAAGTCTCATGTATAACGACATCATCTCGACTCATTCGTTAAACGTCTCATGTACAACGATACCATCTTGACTCACCTATTTAACATCTCATGTACAACGATACCATCTCTACCTATCTGTTTAACATCTCACGTACAATGATACCACATCGGCTAATCCGTTTAACATCTCATGTACAATGATACAACATCGACTCATCCGTTTAACATCTCATATACAACGATACTATCTTGACTCATCCGTTGAACATCCTATGTACAATGATAGCATCTCAACTCCTTCGTCGAACATCTAATGTATAACGATAGTATCTCAACTCCTCCGTTGAACATGTAATGAAAAACGACACCATCTCGACTCCTCCGTCAAACATCTCATGTACAATGATACCATCTCGACTCATCCGTTGAATATCTTATGCATAACGATGGCATTTTGGCTCATCTGTTGAACATATAATGTAAAACGATACAATCTTGACACTTCCGTTGAACATCTCATGTAAAACGATACTATCTCAACTCATTCGTTGAACATCTAGTGTATAACGATAACATCTCGACTCATCCGTTGAACTTCTTATGTATAACGATACCATCTCGACTCATTCGTTGAACATATGTATAACGATATCATCTCATGTCCTCCATTGAACGCCTCATGTAGAATGATACCATCCCTTCGTTAAATGTATCATGTATAACGATACCATCTCGACTCCTTTGTTAAACGTCTCATGTATAACGATACCATCTTAACTCCTTCGTTAAACTTCTTATGTATAACGATACCATCTCGATTCATCCGTTGAATGTCTCATGTACAACGATACCATCTTGACTCATCCGTTTAACGTCTCATGTACGACGATACCATCTCGACTCATCCCTTTATCATCTCATGTACAGTCAACATTAAGGAATCTAGGAACCATCAATTAGAAAATATCATAGGAAACCTTAACCAAAGAACCCTTAGGTCACAAGCCCAAAACCAAAGTAACTTCTTTTGTTTTATATCAACTATAGAACCTAAGAATGTGAATGAAGCGTTAGGAGATGAAAGTTGGATAGTCGGCATGCAAGAAGAATTAAATCAATTTGTTGCTAACGACGTTTGGGAGTTAGTTCCACAACCTAGGAATATGGCAATCATAGGAACTAAGTGGGGATTTAGAAATAAGTTAGATGAGAACGGTGTTGTTTTTCGAAATAAGGCTAGGTTAGTTGCTCAAGGCTACAACCAACAAAAGGGCATCAATTATGATGAAACTTATGCCCCAGTTGCTAGACTTGAGTCCATTAGAATATCATTAGTTTATGCTTGTGCCTTAGATTTTAAACTATTCCAAATGGATGTAAAAAGTGCATTCCTGAACGGTTTTATCAATGAGGAGGTATACGTGGCACAACCTCCAGGATTCATTAATTTTGAAAAAACGAATCATGTTTATAATTCTATAAGCCATTTACACTTACCATGAATGATTATACATAGTAATACTTTTTCTACCTCAAACTTACAGATTTACACTTACCATGAATGATTATACATAAGTTACTAGCCTAATAACACCATAATGTGCCCATACCTTGCTTATCCATTCAAAAACCCTATGAAATGCTCCAATCCATTCTTTTTTTATCTATGCACTATTTCTTGTGATAATGGCTGACATTTCAAGCATTATGGAAGCTCATTATGCAACACATGAAGCCATGGTGGTGCTACACCATTCGCAAAACACACACATAACACTTCTCGTCTTCCTTTATTTACCGAGACCTCCAACAGCCACAAATCACCACTTTGTTCAACCAAAAACCTCACTTGATACTTGTAAAACTCTCTTATATGTTCCTTAAACACCTACACAAGAAACCTAAGCAAGAACTATCCTTAAACATCCCATACATTTCGAGCTAAGACAAGAACTAGTCGAAGAAAATCCTCATTGTGCACTAAACCTTAATTTCGTGTAAACTAGTTTTCTTTTGCTCCCTTGATGTCTTGCTCTTACAACCTGCAAATACACTATCTTGGGTTGTTTTGGTGATCACAAAACATTATTTACTTGAAGTTATAGCTTTGGTTTGGGTTTGAACGAGTAGAAATAGAAAACGTGGGGTTTCTAGGGTTTTCTAGCTCGTATACCTCTTGAAACATCTAAACCATTGTGAGTTGCATTTTTCCATGTTCAATATTTTTTATTACATGCATTAGTCCTAATTAGAAGTGCTTAAAGTTTAAAAATAACTTGAAGGAAGTTGCATGCACACGTAAAAACCTACATGCATACGTAAAAACCTACATGCGTACATATTAAATTTGATTTCAAACATAAATGGTTAATAAGTAAGAACATAACCCTTGACCATTATGAAGTATACATAATAAGCTTTCATTGGCCTTTGGAATCACTTAAAACGGATAAGAAACGACCAAAATATCGACCCGAGAAGATCTATGATTTTATGTGAAATATAAAGGATCATAATTATGCACCAACTTTTGCTAATTTAACAAGGCACCTAGACGTGATATTAAAATGGAAACCCTACTGTTTTAGATGGATTATAATATGAAAAGAATGCAGCAAAAGAACCAAATAAAAAGGACGAATAACGAAGTCGTGGCGAACACTTAAAGTTGACCCGTTTAGAATAAAGTCATAATAAATTCTGCTAGTATTTTCTTAAAAACTCTAACTTATTTTTGGTAAAATGAGACCTAATCAAGACTTATATCATTTCATACTAATCCTTACCTATTAAACTACTTGAAACATGATAATTTGGAAATTAATACTTTTATGTAGACCCAATAGACGTAAAAACCTCTTTTTGGACATTCGGACATAAGTATACTATTTGACCTACTTAGAGACTTATCCGACCATGGACTCCATCATAATCTTATACTATACAACCTCTAATATTTTATGGGTAAGTAACATGACATACGGATTTGAACATATAGTGGAGAACTTGACCTAATGAGGAAAGACGTATCATGAGAACTTTGACTTTTGCAATTAGTATGAATAAAGATTTTCATAAACTCAAAGCACTTACTAAGGATGGATAATGCACTATACTTATTTGTTTGACATGCATGTTAAACTAGACATGATTTCATTATTTAGGTGTCGAATAGAGTGTTGTATTAATTTTCCGTGCCTACAGCTTATTGTAGTATTTTGCTATTATCATTAAGGTGAGTTTTATAGCCCCTACTTTAGTGTTTTTAAATCATCTTTTGGGATGAGAACATTGCTTATTTCAAATGCATGAACACAAGTACAATTACTTATTACTGATTGGTCTAAGTCTCTATTAAACCCAAGTTGCTAATTGCCCGCTATCATGAACCGTTAATTGCTTGTAAGCGCGAATGTTATGGGTAGATCTATCGGGATTGACATCCCTGTTCGTCTTGGACTGACATTAGTCAAGCGAATACAGTTTCATTTGAGACATTACGTGTGTCCTGGGTTTGTCACCTGCACGGGCATTCATTTTGTGGGATACACACAGGTTAACGCGTCAGTGTCATGAGGTTAGACAATAGTAAATATTTTTCATTGGTGACTTATAGGGGTACTATATTTCACACTATGGTTAAAATCTTGTGGTTCATCACTATTATCAAACAAACAAACCTATGAACTCACCAACTTTATGTTGACGCTTTAGCAATGTTTTTCTCAGGTGTTAAGAGTAAAGATGCTATATGAAGTCTCATGCATTGCAGTCATTTCCAGTTTAGCTAAAGATCATTTGTTCCATTTAAAAACCGTGTTGTCTTGTCGATTTATGCTTCCGCACAAAGTTTAAACAATTTATTACTACCTATTGCAAATGATCAATTTTTCTAAAACGTCTCATATAGAGGGCGTTCTTTATTGCCTTGTGTTATGACATTTATGATGTCACACGCCCCCAGTTGCCATTATACTCTGATATTTTGGGGGTGTGATAAACGATACCATCTCGACTCATCCGTTGAACATCACATGTATAACGATAGCATCTCGACTCATTCATTGAACATCTCTTGTATACAGATACCATCTCGACTCCTCCGTTGAACGTCTCATGTATTACGATACCATCTCAACTCCTTCGTTGAACGTCTCATGTGTAACGATACCATCTTGACTCCTCTGTTTAAAGTCTTATGTATAACGATACCATCTCGACTCATCCATTGAACGTCTCATGTACAACGATACCATCTCGACTTACCTATTTAACATCTCATGTACAACGATACCATCTTGACTTATCTATTTAACATCTCACGTACAACGATAGCACATTGACTCATCTGTTTAACATCTCATGTACAACGATACAACATCGACTCATCCGTTTACCATCTCATATACAACGATACTATCTTGACTCATCCGTTGAACATCCCATGTACAACGATAGCATCTCACCTCCTCCGTCGAACATCTAATGTATAACGATAGTATCTCAACTCCTCCATTGAACATGTAATGTACAACGACACCATCTTGACTCCTTCGTCGAACATCTAATGTACAACGATACCATCTCGACTCATCCGTTGAATATCATATGTACAACGATGGCATCTCGGCTCATCTGTTGAACATATAATGTAAAACAATACAATCTTGACTCCTCCGTTGAACATCTCATGTAAAACGATACCATCTCGAATCATCCGTTGAACATCTAGTGTATAACGATAACATTTCGACTCATCCGTTGAACTTCTCATGTATAACGATACCATCTCGACTCATTCATTGAACATCTTATGTATAACGATACCATCTCATATCCTCTGTTAAACGCGTCATGTATAATGATACCATCTCTCCGTTAAACGTATCATGTATAACAATACCATCTCGACTCCTCTGTTTAACGTCTCATGTATAACGATACCATCTTGACTCCTTCGTTAAACTTCTCATGTATAACGCTACCATCTCGATTCATCCGTTGAACGTCTCATGTAAAACGATACCATCTCGACTCATCCGTTTAACGTCTCATGTAAGAAGATACCATCTCGACTAATCTTTTTAACATCTCATGTACAACGATACTATCTTGACTCATCCATTAAACATCTCATGTATAACGATAGCATCTCGACTCATTCATTGAACATCTCTTGTATAAAGATACCATCTCGACTCCTCTGTTGAACGTCTCATGTATTACGATACCATCTCGACTCCTCTGTTGAACATCTCATGTATAACAATACCATCTTGACTCCTCCGTTGAAAGTTTCATGTATAACGATACCATCTTGACTCATCTATTGAATGTCTCATGTATAACGATACCATCTCGACTCACCTATTTAACCTCTCATGTACAACGACACCATCTCGACTCATCCATTTAACATCTCACGTACAACAATACCACATTGACTCATCCGTTGAACATCCCATGTACAACGATAGCATCTCAACTCCTTCGTCGAACATCTAATGTATAATGATAGTATCTCGACTCCTCCGTTGAACATGTAATGTACAACGACACCATCTCGACTCCTCCGTCGAACATCTTATGTACAACGATGCCATCTCGACTCATACATTGAATATCTTATGTACAACGATAGCATCTCGGCTCATCCGTTTAACATATAATGTAAAACAATACAATCTTGACTCCTCCGTTGAACATCTCATATAAAATGATACCATCTCGACTCATCTATTAAACATCTCATATATAAAGATTGCATCTTGACTCATCCATTGAACTTCTCATGTATAACTATACCATCTCGACTCATTCGATGAACATCTCATGTATAACAATATCATCTCATTTCCTCCGTTGATCGCCTCATGTATAACGATACCATCTCGACTCCTCCATTAAACGTCTCTTGTATAACGATACTATCTCGACTCCTCTATTGAACGTCTCATGTATAACGATACCATCTTGACTCCTCCGTTAAATGTCTCATGTATAACGATGCCATCTTGACTCATCCGTTGAACGCCTCATGTAGAAAGATACCAGCTCGACTCATCCGTTTAACGTCTCATGTACGACGATACCATCTCGACTCATCCGTTTAACATCTTATGTACAACGATACAATCTCGACTCATCCGTTGAACATCTCATGTATAACGATAGCATCTTGACTCATTCACTGAACATCTCTTGTATAAAGATACCATCTCGACTACTCCATTGAACGTCTCATGTATTACGATACCATCTTGACTCCTCCGTTAGACGTCTCATGTATAATGATACCATCTCGACTCCTCCATTGAAAGTCTCATGTATAACGATACCATCTCGACTCATCCATTGATCGTCTCATGTATAACAATACCATCTCAACTCACCTGTTTAACATCTCATGTACAACGATACCATCTTGACTCATCTGTTTAAAATCTCACGTACAATGATATCAAATCTACACATACGTTTAACATCGCATGTACAACGATACCACATCGACTCGTCCGTTTAACATCTCATACACAACGATACTATCTCGACTCATCCGTTGAACATCCCATGTACAACGATAGCATCTCAACTCCTCCGTCGAACATCTAATGTATAACGATACCATCTCGACTCATCCGTTGAATATCTTATGTACAACGATGGCATCTCGGCTCATCTGTTGAACATATAATGTAAAACAATACAATCTTGACTCCTTCATTGAACATCTCATGTACAACGATACCATCTCGACTCATCCGTTGAACATCTCATGTATAACGATAGCATCTCGACTCATTCATTGAACATCTCTTGTATAAAGATACCATCTCGACTCCTCCGTTGAACGTCTCATGTATTGCGATACCATCTCGACTCTTTCGTTGAACGTCTCATGTGTAACGATACCATCTTGACTCCTCCGTTGAAAGTCTCATGTATGACGATATCATCTCGACTCATCCAATACATCCACGGAATTTGCACTACATTCCATAGAGGCACAAAAATAGTAAACATGCTTCATGTATGAGAACTTCCTCAATTTGTGCCTTCTGTATCTCGTGCTGAAGGAAAAAACAGATACACAAAGTATAAGATAGGGACATATTTATGCTTTAAGCTAAATATATACTTTCTTAATACATTACATTTTATTATATTGTTGTATCTTACATGTGCATAAGCCAATCTGAAGTACTAAACGTGTTCAATCCTAATAAAGGCGTGATAAAGTTTCTTTTACCCAAGTTATAATACATTAATTTTTACCCTAAAAGCATGTAATAAGAAGAGAATACATGGGTAAAACTGGGCTGAAAACTGTAAATATGTGTACCTTGATTGGTGTTAGGTTTAGTTAACCCGAAGATAGTTTTTGTCCAAAATTTTGGACTTCTTTAATAACTAATCAGCAAAGTTTTTCTATTAAAAAAATTTTAGGAGGTTGTGTGCATTTATTAAAAATAGAGAACATTTTTACCGATTTGGCCCATTTCCTTTTTTACAATTCTTTTCTCTCTACCCATTTAAACCATTAGGGACGAGCATAACATAAATCGACCCACTCATAAGCAAATACGTTAAATTTGCCACATATCATAGATAGTAGATCATGTACGAATGAAGTAGTGGGACTTACATTGATATCATCTGGTATATTTTCTCAAAGTGCCTCTTTTGCTTTTACATGTGAACGGCCAAATATGAAGGCGGTCCCACTTTCTGAGCCACCAACAGATCTTCAAGTTCTTGTATGATTCGGGACAATGTTTCCTATGTTGGCAGAATCAACCGATAAATCGTATGTGATCCTTTTCTACAGAACCATGCATCATCTAAATCTTTTAAGCCTGCATAGTTAAAAAGTAGTCATATGTTACCTTTTAGCAATTTCAAAATTTTGCAGTAAACTCTACAGCTATAAAACAATTTACGATGAATCATTATTTATTTATTTGAGTAACTCCAACTTGCATAAAGAAGCAAATTACTTATAAGATTATATAGTTCCCATGGACCATTCAAGCACCCTTTTGTGAGTCCACCAACTTACAAAACAAATAAACACACACCATTTCACAAACACATACTTTCCAGCATAACATGATGTTGCCCGACCTCCTCGTAAGTAAATTTACCATGACTTCTAGTCCCGCTTGTTCTTTCTAACTTTCCGCACCTTGTTCCAGATCATTATTTGATTTTATTCTCCTATCATGAAAAGAAAAATTATATCAACCGAGTTGGATTTTGACCTGATCAACTAATTTGGTTACAAAACTATTATCATTTACAAAGATTATGTACTTCCATCAAACTAAATGCAAGGAAAAATATGCTAATTTGGGCTTTAACACCATCAACAATTAGCTACAAATATAGTATGCTGGTATATTTCATTCAACAATTACCAACAACGGCTTTTTAACTTTGAATCAGATATCGAACCCTGAAATGCTAATCTCTCCCTTGCGTCTGAACAATCATATGTTGAGCCCGCATATGATAAGTTTTACATAACTACTGAAAACAGTATTTGATTATGCTAAAGACCACGTACAAAAACACGTCTATCTTTTTTACTATTTTGTGAGTACTTGTATCAAACTATACACACACAGAACGCATTAGAAATGTGTACAGCTCATATAAGACTTTAAAGTACTCTCTAATTTTTATAATGAGGGGATAGATATGTTTATGGTTAACATTTGACAATTGAATGGTGTCACGCCTTGTTTTCAAAGAACGCATATGTGACTACCTAAAATGTAAACATGTGGATGATCATAAAATCGTAATGTCTCAAGTTTAAACGTAGTGGTGTATATATGTGCGTTAAAGAATGGTTTTGACCCCAATAGTTTACTTTTCCTGTTTTTTTCACCAAGTAGTTTCTTCACTAGTTATTGAGTATTTTGTTTTGGTCTAATGTAGTATTGTTTATCTTTTAGGCAAGAAGGGCCCTGAGGGCATTGAGAGGACTAGTGAAATTTCAAACTCTTATGAAAGGGTTTGTTGTTAGAAAAAGAGTAGCTGCTACTCTATACAGTATGCAAACTCTGCTTAGAGCTCAGGTGGCTGTTCGATCTCAAAGGGCTCATCGTTCATTCAAAGATCATAGGGTTCAACCGGAAATCCGTCACAAAAAATCCACTGTAAGATCACTTTTATGTACTTTACATTCATTTTTCTAAGAATAATGTGATTTTATATCCATTAGCAATAATTTTTTTGGATGGGCTAAGATACACTTATTGTTCTTATTCATTTAAGAAAGTGTTACACTTTTAAATATTCTAGGAGAGGTTTGATAATGACATAAGAAGTGAAATCCATAACAAGCGACTCTCAACTTCACATGATTCTATAAAAAATTCATACAATGAGAGCCCAAAAATAGCTGGAATGGACCCTTATAGGCCACATGGGCAATCAAGGCGTAACCATTATCAAGATCCAGAAAGGGGATTTATTGGCAAAGATTACAAGTGTTCAAAAACCACTCGAAGCACGCCTCGTGTTGCTTATTCAAATAGGTCAAACACTCCAACCAGACCTCAAAAAAGTGTATGCAGGGACGCCTTTTCTAGACCTTATTTGAATCGTCCAGGTTACATGGCCAACACGCAATCATTTAGCGCGAAACAAAGGTCACGTATAAAGATTCTTCAAATTTGAATTCAAATCTGGTAAATAATGAAATGAAGTCTTATAGAGGGGTTTTGAAACTTTCTTGAGCTGGAGAAGGAATGAGTCGATGAAACGGGTGTGTGTTGGAGAAGTTTCATTGAGTCATTAAAAGTCGGTATATTTTTTTTGGTTTGACTTACAAAAGAAGTTTTATTGGGTTGTGTACAATAGTTGCTATCCACATCATCTCATTAATTGGTGAAGATTTTAATGACATTGAATTAATTGTAGCTGATTTTCAGGAGAGATTTGAAAAATATAAGTGTAAAAGGTTGACTGCCGTGTAGAATAAGGATGGTGTTTTTTCAATAGCATTAAAGTCAAATAGCTGTTTAAAACGTGTGTGATTGATTTGATTGTAACAATTCCTAAAATTAGTCATAGCATTAAATGTGACAGATCAGTTTTTTGAAGAGTTTTGTGCGTGAAGGTTGAGTATCATACAAGAATTCGTGTAGTTATGCAAAATAGTCAAATATATTCCCTTTTAATAATATTTTTTCAATCGATTTCTTTGTTTAATTTAATAATGAGGTGAGTTATTTTGCATACTAGTTTCTCCCTACATATCAAGGGACAAATTTAGACCATCCATTTCATTAGATTAAAAAGACAAGATTTAAGATTAAAAAAAACATGGAGGGACTAAAAGTGTAAATTTACTAAACCTCACACTAATCACTCCCTCATTATTTCTAGAGGTGACAAATCTTGCACAAATTACAATTAATTAACCTTTTTGACATTTTGTATGTTTATTTTACGTTTTTTACGTTTTTGTACGTTCTTATACATTTGTGTACGTTTTCATCCGCTTTCGCACGTTTTCGTACGCTTTCGCGTTTTTCGTCTGTTTTTACTCGTTTTCGTGCATTTTCGTTCTTTTTTAGACGTTCTCGCACGTTTTCTTATGTGCTCGAACGATTTCTTACGTTTTAGCACGTTTTCTTTCGTTTTCGCACGTTTTCATATGTTTTCGTCTATTTTCACACTTTTTCTTCTGTTTTCGTCCGCTTTCGCACGTTTTTTTTTGTTTTCACACGTTTTTACACATTTTCGTCCGTTTTGGACATTTTATTACGCCTTCGTCTGCATTTGCGCGTTTTTGTCGGCTTTCGCCTGTTTTCGCAAGCTTTCGCCGACATTCGTGTGTTTCGCTGGCATTCGCGCGTTTCGCTGGCTTCCACGCATTTTCACAAGCTTTCGCGCGTTTCAGGCCGTTTTCGCGCGTTTCGGCCAGCGTTCGCCCGTTTCGGCGAGCGTTCGCGCGTTTCGGCGAGCGTTCGCGCGTTTTGGCCAGCGTTCGAGTGTTTCGGCCCGCTTTCGCACGTTTTCGCAGGTTTTCGTCCGTTTTCGCACGTTTTCGTCTATTTTTGGTCGTTTTCAGACTTTTCCGTCCGTTTTCATATGTTTTAGTCCGTTTTCGTTTGTGTTTTACGATTTTGTCCGTTTTCGCACATTTCTATCAATTTTTGTTTGTTTTCACACGTTTTGTCTATTTTTGGTAGTTTCCAAACGGTTTCTTCCGTTTTCATACGTTATCTATCAGTGATATTATACCAAAAACCTTAAAACCCCTAACCACTAAACCTTATACCAAAAACCGTAAACCCTAACCACTAGGTATAATATCACAAGTGGTATATACATAAACCCTAAACCCCTAACCACTAAACCTTATACCAAAAACCCCAAACCCCTAACTACTAGGTATAATATCACAAGTGATATATACATAAACTTTAAAATCTATACCAAAAACCATAAATCCCTGACCACTAAACCCTATACCAAAAACCTTAAACGCCTACCATTATGTATAATATCACAAGTGATATATACATAAACTTTAAAATATATACCAAAAACCCTAAACCCCTAACTATTAAACCATATACCAAAAACTCTAAATCACTAACCACTAGGTATAATGGCACAAGTGATATATACATTAACTTTAAAATCTATACCAAAAACCCTAAACCCCTAACCACTAAACCCCATACCAAAAACATAAACCCCTAAACCTTAAACCATTAATCGCTAAACCCTATGCCAAAAACCCTAAACCCCCTCCCTAACCATTAAACCCTATACCAAAACCCTAAACCCCTAATCACTAAACCCTATACCAAAAACCCTAAACCCCTAACCACTAGGTATAATATTAGAATTGATATATACATAAACTTTAAAATCTATACCAAAAACCATAAATCCCTAACCACTAAACCATATACCAAAAATCCTAAACCCTAACCATTAGGTATAATATCACAAGTGATATATACATAAACTTTAAAATATATACCAAAAACTCTAAACCCCTAACTATTAAACCCTATACCAAAACATTAAACCCCTAACCACTAAACCTCATATAAGAACTCTTAAATCCCTAACCACTAGGTATAATATCGCAAATGATGTATACATAAACTTTATAACCTATACCAAAAACTCTAAACCCCTAACCATTAAATCCTACACCAAAAACTCTAAACCCCTAACCACTAGATATAATATGACAAGTGATATATACATAAATTTTAAATTCTATACCAAAAAGCCTAAACCCCTAACCATTAAAGTCTATACCAAAAACCTTAAACCCCTAACCACTAGGTATAATATCACAAGTGATATATACAAAAACTTAAAAATATATACCAAAAACCTTAAACCCTTAACCATTAAAGCCTATACCTAAAACAATAAATCCCTAAACACTAGGTATAATATCACAAGTGATATATACATGAACTTTAAAATCTATACCAAAAACCCTAAACTCCTAATCACTAAACCCCATACCAAAACCCTAAACCCTAAACACTAAACCCCTAACCACTAGGTATAATATCACAAATGATGTATAAATAAAATTTAATGCCTATACCAAAAACCCTAAACCCCTAACCATTAAACCCTATACCAAAAACCCTAAACAACTAACCATTAAACCCTATACCAAAACCCTAAACCACTAACCGCTAAACCATATGCCAAAAACCCTAAACCCCCCTCCCTAACCACTAAACCCTATACAAAAACCCTAAACCCCTAATCACTAAACCCTATACCAAAACCCAAAACCCCTAACCACTAGGTACAATTGATATATACATAAACTTTAAAATCTATACCAAAACCCCTAAACCTTTAACCACTAACCATATACGAAAAATCATAAACTCCTAACTTTTACATATAATATCACAAGTGATATATACATAAACTTTTAAATATATATCAAAAACCATAAACCCATAACTATTAAACCCTATAC
>BQNB010008456.1:75793-89899 GCA_026074375.1 Tanacetum coccineum
CGGTTTTGGCGAATTCGGTTTGGTTATTAGTTCAGTTCGGTTCGGTTTTAGTTTTTTCGGTTTTTCTGCTCACCCCTACTTAACATCACCAGTGATAATTATGAACCTTTATTAACTATGAGATTTCTTTATAAACATGTATGTTTTAATGAAATAATAAAAGTTACCACACGAAATCAAAAGTGAATACAAAGTTAATATTCAAATGAAACTGATAAAAACAATCAAAGTGAATACAAAGTTAACATTCAAATGAATACAAAGTTAACATTCAAATGAAACTAATAAAAACAATCTCCATTCTAGACCATAAAAGTTTAATATCAAAAGCTAGTATGAGCATTAATCTATCATAATTAAACATAATATATAGTTAATAGATAACTTGGACGTTGTGATAGATGTCTTTTTAATTCATTCTAAGCTGCGTAACTCATCTTGCAGGATTTCACTTGCAATGTCATTAGCTCCGACTTGCTGCCAATCTCCTGAAAATTCTTCATATGAAAAAGATAGATTAGAAAAAAATGTTAAGAAAATGATAATTCCATAAGCTTATATATATGTTTGTTGTACTTTTGTGTATATATAAATAGAAACAGATTGTGAGGAAGTAACATTGGAAGCTATAATCTAATTAACAGATACGCAGTGCGTGTTGTATATATATGTACCTCTAGAAGGAGAAGGTGGTCTCGGTTTCTCCACTGCCTCCTTAACTATCCCTATGGTCTGATCTATAGCAAACGTGATCAGATTTTCCACCCAAAATTTCCCAAAACGCCTCAGATTCTGAACCATCCCTAGATGTGTACACTGGGAATAAAGCTTCAAATATCGCCAAACAAGAAAATAACAGGAAAAACCCAATGATCCCAGCAAGCTAAAAGAGTTAACATCCATCAATACATTTCTAGAATACACATAATTTTGAACCTTTATCACATCATATCCTCACAACAAGAACCTAGACCTCAGGAGTTGTAAGATATCCAATCCACGTAAAAACAGAAGAACCATTTTGTAGTATGTAACGGTAAGAAAAGCTCAACGATGAAGCCACCTGAGCAAATCAGAAACATAATACAAAAGTTGCAGGTGATGAAAACTAAACTTCTATACTAATAACAAGATCAAAAGCTAACATATCATAAATAGAAATAAAAACGTAGATCGTCTTGATTGATGATAACAATTAAACCCAGACAAAAGAGTAAATATATCGTTTTTAACACAGTGATAGGCGGTATAGCATTTAATGTACCATTTCCAATAAAGATTCCTAAGGACAATGAATATAGCCCTGAATTTAAAACCTGAAACATTAAACTAATCCCACACATTGACAGACTTACATGTTTAACTTGGTATGCTTGCATGTTTTCAGGTCCAGAGCCTTGAACACGAAATAGTGCGACCTCGTCTTCTTTATAAGTCTCATCAGGTAGTTCCTTCTCTGATATGGAATTCTTGTATCCATCACTTAGACCACCCTGAAAATACATAAAATGATCAACTCTATCAGTTGCTGCCCTTTTTTCCTGCAACGGCTGGTTACCATCGGCATTAACCGACATCCGTAATACCAATGTAATACCTGAACTACCATATTCGTAGCGGTGGTATGGCCATCGGTGCTGATGGAAAACCCGGATATCAGCACAGAATGTTTTAAAACTCCTTTGCCATTGTATGAATCATATCAAAAATCTATTCTTTTAAAATAAGAGGACCACACAACCACTAGCGATCCAGACCGGTTGATGTTCACTTCTTTGATTAACATCTCATCGCTTGAACCCTCAATCTGTTACACATCATCAAATGTTGTAAGGAGCTCTAACAAGTGAATGGAGGGGGTGCATTGGGTGAATAACTAATTACCAAAGAAGCAGATATGTTGTTCCTCCAGTCACCGCTAGTTGAGGATTCTTTCAATGTATAAAGTCTTCTAAGCCCCCTAGGCATGTCCCACTGTCATAAAAATTAAGATTGAAATCTAGTAAATATGCATATAGCTTGTGCAAGTATGTGTGTTGGTTTGTGCTTAAATGTATTACCACCTCATAGGTGTTTTACACCGAAAGCCACCACAAGCACCTCTTTCTCAGAAGCTTCAAAGATAGTCAGGAGGGGGGGACCTATAAAGAGTGACATAAACCTTCATGTCCCCAAAACCAGTAACAGACCTCCATAAGGTGGATCTACAGTCGTCATTAGGACTAACATTCTTAAACAAGCCACACACCATGCCACCTTTACCCCAAAAGATCCCAATCAAAGATAGCTTAACCCATATCTTATAAAAAACCTTTTTTCATATAGTTGCATTGGAATGTGGAGTTTAGGTAGGAAAAACTTTAGACTAATAAAAAATGCTCACGGAGAATCGAGGAAGGTCCAATATTTTGGTGATAAATCCAACCTAACACTACACACATATATATTTGAAACACCAAATAAGAAGATGAAGCACGAAAATCAAAACTTCTTAAAGACTCGTAAAATGACCTAAGTACACAAAGCGGTATGTTACAAAATAAGAAAGAAAAACATCTAAAACAAAACACATAAATAAAAGAAATAAAAAATATAAAATAATAAAATAAAAGAGAAATGATAAAATAAATATAAAAAATAAATATGGCTAGACCCGCCCGTCACATCCAACTCCGTCCGACACAAACGCCAAATAACTCCCCATAATCCCCGTACACAAACACAACCCAAACATACCCCCCTTCAGCCCACCCACCAACCACAAAAAACCTAAAACCCACCACTCCTCCCCTCCCTTCCTGACTCAGCTCCCTACACTTTATGTGTTTAGTTCACACACAACTACAATCTGCTGTTCTTCCAAGTGAAATATATACCTCCAAGATTAGTATATTTCGAACAATTATCCGATCTAACAGCAGATTCATCACATGTTGGTAAAAAATTAATTATGTAGAAGGCAAAACTTGTTTTTAAATTTTTGACACATATATCTTTTCATGATTGAATACCTTGCTAGATTTCTTTTGCAGTAAAACTAAGACACATATCTACAGAGATACCAAACCAGACAAGCCTCTATAACATATTAAAACCAATACATGTCGCATATAAATCGTTGTAACAAAGACTAAATTGTTTCTTAAAAACTGACATCAATAGTTTTTGATTCAATCAAGTCACTAGTACAACTTCATTTATAGTCTACAGAAGCCATAAGAATCCATGGGTACTTGTTTATGTGTGAGTTTTTTTATGGACATTTTAATCGAACACTTCCGTATACAATGTACAACTATTGTCGTAATTATTTCACCCCAGGCAACTTTTACGAACGCTTGGTATGCAGATGTACAATTCTATTAGACATTCTATCAAACGCTTAGATATCCTTGTCATAAGTATAACTTAAGCATTTTATCAAACACATACTGCGAATCCAATTTCATTATACATCATATCAAAACTCAACAATACTATAGCAACTAATTCAAACTCAACATATTGAATAGCACCGGTATCAAATTGTTAGAAAACTGAACTGAATGCATTTTATAACAAAGATTGTAAATGTTTAACACTAACTAACCGAAACAAACACTAATGAAATCTATTAAAACGGTTAATTGAACAAAAGCTAGATGCAAATGTGATACCTCCTAAGTAGCAATTATGTTGGCGCGACGCGGTAGTGCGCGGCGGCGGTGGCGGTCCATGACGACCGTGACAGCGATGGTCCACAAAGGCGGCGGCAGTGCTCGACGACAGTGGTGGTGCCTGGTTTTGGTGGTAATATGTAGGTTGAAGTGCTTAAAAAATGAGGCTGGTGCGTGGTTTTTGGAGGGAAGGTTGTGAGGAAAACACACATTAACTGGCGAATGAAAAAAAAATAAAAAATTCGAACTTTATATAGTTAAAGAAAAATAGGTTTAATAAAATTAAATCTTAGATTAATCCTCACTATTAGATTAAACTCAAATAGATGGTTAGGATTTATCCCTCAGTGTGCGGGTAGAAACTGGTATCCAAATAAACTTTTATCATTTAATAATACTTTTTCAATGCATTTAACTTAATAATACTGTTTCAATGCATTATGAATATGAATATGCATGTTGTACTTTCTAAATATGAGACTTAATGAGAGCGCGACACATACGATTCACTAAATGCAATGTGCTTAAAATGCTTGTAAAAAAGCTTGTTTTATTATATAAAATAGATATAAGTGATTAAAAAGTCGGTTTCAAACACATCAATTTCGGTTTTGTACCGATATCTTGCTTAATCAATATAACTATGTCAACGAATGAGATGGAAACAGCTATATATTTGTTTTAAGGTTTTACAACTTTCCATGATTATGAAGATGGTTATGATTTAAAAAATAATTATTTAAGCCGAAATTGACATTATAAACAAAATAAAATATTGGAGTAACGATCAACATATTAAAATCAATGATTACCAAAAATTCTTATTTGACTACCCCTTTCAAAATGTAACATATTCACTCACATGGATGAACTAGGCCTAATTTTTACAAACGGTCTCATTAAGTTACCATCAAAGTTTCTTTTCTTTTCTTAATTAATGAGGTGGAATTTGTAATAAGTTTTTGATGATTATTTAACCAAAAATTATATTATTAATTAGTTTGTGCATTAGAAGTGTTTGTACAAATGGGTTATTCTTAAGTGAATAATATTAATGGCTGGGCATTTTAATATTATCGTACTTAGGATGACTTGATCAAAACCTCAATTTAATAGAGTGTATAGATATCATGTCTTAATCTATAACAAAACAGACTACTTTTCGAAATATTTTGAGAATATATTCACTTTTCATTTAGAATAGAAATTCTTATCACATAATTTCATTTAAGTCTCTTATTTTGATGCATGGGATATATGGAATGGAATTGCATAGAATATTTCCTTTGTCAATTAATGATTGATTGCTTAGTCCAGGGGTTAATGAAGGCAATGAAGAACCTTAAATGGCTATAAAACCAATCATACTCATCCCCTGTAAGAATAGATATATAAAAAAACACAGAATCACAGAAATAGCTTCTTATTTGAGTAAGATAAGAAATAAGATATGAGAAAAAGTTTCAAAGGTGGTTTAGAGGGTTATTAGTAAAAAAGAAAGAAAAAAAATGGATAACATTAATTCTAAAACAAAGAGTAGAAGTGCTTTGGAAAAATCTATGAAGATATCCCTCACATAAAGGGGACGGTGAAAATGATTCCACTCGAAGAGGTCAATCATGTCCTGCAACGGAAAAAGAACAAAATAACTATGCTATTACAGTTGCGGATACCGCTGTAGCCTAGGCAGCAGACGCGGTTTGTGGCTGGCGCACAAGCTGCATTGGCTATTGTCCTGATCCTTACGAGTGTCAGAGGAGGGGTAACTTAAATTTAGTGGGCAAGGAGAAAATTTGCTGCCACCGATGATCAAAATGCAGTCTATAGAGGTCATTAGGTAAGGTTCCCTTTTTTTATTTTAAATTATTATAGTTTTCCAGATTAAAAGCCTCTTAAACAAATAAATTTATGGATAATTTTAAGAAAGCATTAGTATATTCAAGAAACAATCCCAAACACATTTATTTACTATTGCAACAAGTTAACTTGTCTTAGTTTTAGTTTTATCCATATTTTTTAGTTGTTGTATTTATAGACCATAGATATATACTTTATGTGAGCTTTTTACAACCAATTGTTATTAGAAAACTTATTTACCATTATGTGGCGCATAATTCCTATGAGTTTTATGGCTGCTGTAGTTTTTACTTTGTTTTGGCTTGCCAATTTTATTGTGTTTTGGCTGCTTACAATTCGTGTCTCTGCTACAACGCACCTGGTCTAGTTTTATAGTTTTTATCTCCATGTTTTAACCACTGTATGGTATCTTACCAGTTAATATAGTTTTTTTTATTCTTTCTGTAAAATCATAAATTGAAGAGCAATAAATGATAAATCAATAATAATTGTATGAGCCCTAGTCATTATGTACTGCTGCTCGCGAGACTCTATTAACACTCAGATTGTATGTATTGGATAAATTATGGTTGGGTACTTGGGTTTTAGTTAAAGTCATAAAATCTAAATGGATAATTGTACATTTATTTTTTGGCTTTATACTCATGACCACATATTGTATTATGGAACACGTGGAACTTCATGAAATGAATGCTAGATGTTGTAATTAATTGTCCTATGCTTTCATTCACCTATTAATGCGTGGTAGAAAACTTATGAATGAACATTAATTGTTGTGTGATGTAATTTTGTGAAAGCTTATAAAATGAAATTGAATATAAAATGAGATCAAGAAATGTGTACACATCATATAGACTTAAAGTACTCTCTAAGTTTTTATAATGAGGGTATAGGATAGTTTATGGTTTACCAATTTGACAATTGACTGGTGTCACGCCTTGTTTTCGAAGAACGCATCTGTGACTACCTTAAATATAAACATGTGGATGATCATAAATTCGTAAGTAAATCATTTTAAACTGAGTGTGTATATATGTGCGTTTAAAGAATGGTTTTGACACATAATTTTACTTTCCTATTTCTTCACCAATTATATTTCTTCCACAGTTATTGAGTATTTTTATGTTTTGGTCTAATGTCAGTATTGTTTTATCTTTTTAAGGCAAGAATGGCCCTTGAGGGCATTGAGAGGACTAGGAAATTCAAGCTCTTTTTAAAGGATCGTTGTTAAAAAGAGTAGCTGCTACTATATACAGTATGCAAGACACTGCTTAGAGCTGATTTGGCTGTTCGAGTCTCAAATAGCTCATGTTCGTTCAGAGAAATCATAGGGTTTCAACCTGAAATATCCGTCACCAAAAATCTACTTGAACGATCATCTTAATATGTAACAATTACTTTCAATTTTCTAAGAATAATGTGGTATTTAAGTTTCATACTCATTTAAGAAAGTGTTACACACACTTTTAAATATACCAGGAGAGTTTGATAATTACACAAGAAGTAATCCAAAGCAAGCCGCTCTCAACTTCACCGAGATTCTATAAAAAAATTCATGTAACGATTGGAGCCCAAAAATAGATAGAATGGACCCCTAAAGGCCACATGGGCAAATCAAGGCGTAAAACCATTATTAATATCCAGAAAGGTGAATTACATTGGCAAAGACTACAAGTGATGTCAAAAAAACCACTCCAGCGACCCTCGTGTTGCAGATTCAAAAGAGGATCAAAACACTTCAACCAGAACCGTCCAAAAAGTGTATGTCAAGGATTGAATGCCTTTTTCCTAGAACCGTTATTGAATCGTCCAAGGTTAAATGATGGCCAACACGCAATCATATACTGCGAAACAAAGGACACGTATAAAGATTCTTCAAATTTGAATTCAAATCTGGTAAATAATGAAATGAAGTCTTAAAGAGGGGTTTTGAAACTTTCTTGAGCTGGAGAAGGAATGAGTCAATGAAACGGGTGTGTGTTGGAGAAGTTTCATTGAGTACATTAAAAGTCGGTATATTTTTTCTGGTTTGACTTACAAAAGAAGTTTTATTGGGTTGTGTACAATAGTTGCTATCCACATCATCTCATTAATTGGTGAAGATTTTAATGACATTGAATTAATTGTAGCTGATTTTCAGGAGAGATTAAAAAAAATAAGTGTAAAAGGTTGACTGCCGTGTAGAATAAAGATGGTGTTTTTTCAAAAGCATTAAAGTCAAATAGCTGTTTAAAACGTGTGTGATTGATTTGATTGTAACAATTCCTAAAATTAGTGATAGCATTAAATGTGACACATAAGTTTTTTGAAGAGTTTTGTGCGTGAAGGTTGAGTATCATACAAGAATTCGTGTAGTTATGCAAAATAGTCAAATATATTCCCTTTTAATAATATTTTTCAATCGATTTCTTTGTTTAATTTAATAATACTTTTTCAATGCATTTAACTTAATAATATTGTTTCAATGCATTATGAATATGAATATGTATGTTGTACTTTCTAAATATGAGACTTAATGAGAGCGCGACACATAGGATTCATTAAATGCAACGTGCTTAAAATGCTTGTAAAAAAGTTTGTTTTATTATATAAAAATAGATAGAAGTGATTCAAAAGTCGGTTTCAAACACATCAATTTCTGTTTTGTACCGAGATCTTGCTTAATCAATATAACTATGTCAACGAATGAGATGGAAACACCTATATATTTGTTTTAAGGTTTTACAACTTTCCTTGATTATGAAGATGATTATGATTTAAAAAATAATTATTGAAACCGAAATTGACATTTAACAAAAATACAATATTTGGGTGTAATGATCAACATTATAACATTCAATGAATACCAAAAATTCTTATTTGACTTCCCCTTTTCAAAATGTAACATATTCACACCTTATTTTTACACGGGTCTCATTAAGTTACCATCAAAGTTTCTTTAATTAAGGAGGTGAATTTGTAATAAGTTTTTTATGATTATTTAACCGAAAATTGTTTATTAGTTTGTGCATTAAAGTGTTGTACAAATGGGTTATTTTAGGAATAATATTAATGGCGGCATTTAATTTTCGTGCTTAGATGACTTGTCCAAAACCTCATTTTATTAGAGAGTATAGATAGATATTATGTCTTAATCTATAATCAACAACTACTTTTCAAAATATTTTGAGAATATATTCACTTTTCATTTGTATAGAAATTCTTACCATAATATTAATTTAAGTTTTATTTATTTTGATGCATGGGATATATGGTATGATTTGCATAGATTGCCTTTGTCAATTAATGTTTGATTGCTTGAGTCAAGGGGTTAATGAAGGCAAGTGAAGAACCTTATGGCTATAAAACCATATCACTCTCCTTTAGAACAGATATATCAAAAAACACAATCACAGAAATAGCTTCTTATTTGAGCTAGATAAGAAAGAAGATATGGGAAAAGTTTCAAAGTGGTTTAGAGGGTTATTAGGAATGAAGAAAGATAAAGAAAACATGGATAACAGTAATGCTAAAACAAAGAGGAGATGGAGCTTTGGAAAATCTATGAAGGATCCGTCACAAAGGGTGACGGTGGAAAATGATTCCACTCGGATGAGGTCATGCATGTCTGCATCGGAAAAAGAACAAAATAACCATGCAATGGTTGTTGCGGAGACCGTTGTAGCTGCAGCAGACGCGGCTGTGGCTGGCGCACAAGCTGCGGTGGCTGTTGTCAGACTTACCAGTGATGGCAGGGGTACTTTATTTAGTGGCAGGGAAAAATGGGCTGCCACCAAGATTCAATCAGTCTATAGAGGTCATTTGGTAAGTTCTCTTTTTTGATTTATCAAATTATTATAGTCTAAGATTAAAGCTTACTTAAGAAAATAAGTTATGGGATAATTTTAAGAATGCATTATATATTCAAGAAACAATCCCAAACACATTTTTACTATTGCAACAAGTTTACTTACTTGTTTCTAGTTTTTATCTGTATTTTAGTTGTTGTATTTATGGACCGTAGATATATACTTTATGTGAGATTTTTACAACCAATTGTTATTAGAAAACTTATTTACCATTATGTGGCGCATAATTGTGTGAGTTTGTGAGTGTGTGGTTGCTGCAGTTTTACTTAGTTTGGCCGCCACATTTTATTGTGTTTGGCTGCTGCAATTCGTGTGTCTCTACAACCATCCTGGTCTTGTTTATAGTTTTTATCTCCATGTTTTAACCACTGTATGGTATCTCTTACCAGTTAATATAGTTTTTTAATTCTTTTTGTAAAACAAAATATGAAGAACATAAATGATAAATAAATAATAATATGTAGGCCCTAGTCATTTGTGGCTGCTGCTCGCGAGACTCTATTAACACTCAGATTGTATGTATTGGATACATTGTGGTTGGGTACACGGGGTTTAGTTAAAGTCATAAAATCTAAATGGATAATTGTACAGTTATGTTTGGCTTTTACTCATGACCACATATTGCATTACGGAACTCGTGGAACTTCATGATATGATGCAAGTTGTTGTAATTATTTGTCATAGCTTTCACCGATTAATGGTGTGGTAGAAACTTAAAAGAACATTTGATTTGTTGGTGTGTGTAATTTTGTGAAGCTTTATAAAATGAAATTAAAGATAAAATGAGATTCAAGAAATGTGTACAGATCATATAAGACTTTAAAGTACTCTCTAATTTTTATAATGAGGGGATAGATATGTTTATGGTTAACATTTGACAATTGAATGGTGTCACGCCTTGTTTTCGAAGAACGCATCTGTGACTACCTAAAATGTAAACATGTGGATGATCATAAATTCGCAATGTGTCAAGTTTAAACGTAGTGGTGTAATATATGTGCTTAAAGATGGTTTGACCACAAAGAGTTAAATTTCCCTGTTTTCATCACCAAGTAGTTTCTTCACTAGTTATTGAGTATTTTGTTTTGGTCTAATGTAGTATTGTTTATCTTTTTAGGCAAGAAGGGCCCTGAGGGCATTGAGAGGACTAGTGAAATTTCAAGCTCTTGTTAAAGGGTTCGTTGTTAGAAAAAGAGTAGCTGCTACTCTATACAGTATGCAAGCTCTGCTTAGAGCTCAGTTGGCTGTTCGATCTCAAAGGGCTCATCGTTCGTTCAAAGATCATAGGGTTCAACCTGAAATCCGTCACCAAAAATCCACTGTAAGATCACTTTTATGTACTTTACGTTCATTTTTCACTAAGAATAATGTATTTTATGTTTCATATTCATTTAAGAAAGTGTTACACTTTTAAATATTCCAGGAGAGGTTTGATAATGACACAAGAAGTGAAATCCATAGCAAGCGACTCTCAACTTCACATGATTCTATAAAAAATTCATACGATGAGAGCCCAAAAATAGCTGGAATGGACCCTTATAGGCCACATGGGCAATCAAGGCGTAACCATTATCAAGATCTAGAAAGGGGATTTACTTGCAAAGATAACAAGTGTTCAAAAACCACTCGAAGCACGCCTCGTATTGCTTATTCAAATAGGTCAAACACTCCAACCAGACCTCCAAAAAGTGTATGCAGGGACGCCTTTTCTAGACCTTATTTGAATCGTCCAGGTTACATGGCCAACACGCAATCATTTACTGCGAAACAAAGGTCACGTATAAAGATTCTTCAAATTTGAATTCAAATCTGGTAAATAATGAAATGAAGTCTTATAGAGGGGTTTTGAAACTTTCTTGAGCTGGAGAAGGAATGAGTCGATGAAACGGGTGTGTATTGGAGAAGTTTCATTGAGTCATTAAAAGTCGGTATATTTTTTTTGGTTTGACTTACAAAAGAAGTTTTATTGGGTTGTGTACAATAGTTGCTATCCACATCATCTCATTAATTGGTGAAGATTTTAATGACATTGAGTTAATTGTAGCTCATTTTCAGGAGAGATTTGAAAAATGTAAGTGTAAAAGGTTGACTGCCGTGTAGAATAAGGATGATGTTTTTTCAAGGGGGGTGTGGTGGCGAGGTCCGGCGAGGGGCCAGCTCACCCTCGGCGAACCCCTTTCGCCGTTACACCGTTCCCTCTTAAATGTGACACATCAGTTTTTTGAAGAGTTTTGTGCGTGAAGGTTGAGTATCATAGAAGAATTCGTGTAGTTATGCAAAATAGTCAAATTTATTCCTTTTTAATAATACTTTTTCAATCGGTTTCCTTGTTTAATTTAATAATACTTTTTTTAATGCATTTAATTTAATAATACTGTTTTAATTCATTATGAATATGAATATGTATGTTGTGCTTTTCAAATATGAGACTTAATGAAAGCGCGACACATAGGATTCATTAAATATAACGTGCTTAAAATGCTTGTAAAAAAACTTGTTTTATTATATAAAATAGATACCTTTTACTTGTTTACAAAAATACAAGTAATCACGTGCCTTTTCTTTTTATATTAGGTGCTGTTTGTTTTTAAAAAAACATCACAAGGTGTTTGTTTTTCTCTTCTTTTTTAAACATGGTAAGAGCTTACAGCATCTTATTATTGAGTAAGAGGTACATGAGTTATCTGAATGACTCTATCTACTACCTTCTTCATCACTTTAACTTGTATGGATATACTTCACTCTTTTGCTCTTTGCTACCTCCTTGCGACACCATCTTCTCTGGTGGCCATCCTCCAGCCGCCACCGCTGTCTTCCAGTCACTACCTATCAAAACGTTTGTTGGGTCCTATCTATCTCGATGTTATCCTCGCCGGTCTATGGGTTTCTTTGGTAATGGTTTTGTAGTGTGTTATGAGTCTTTTGCCAGAAAGTAACAAAAGGGTATAGTGGTTATGGAGGGATAGGACTTAGGAGAATGAAAATGAGTGTTGATTGCATATGTGATAAGGGATGTGTGCATTTAGGGTTATTACATATTAGGATATTATTTACATTTGGGGTATCGTTATTGGGTTATTTATCTTAATCTAAAATTGCTAATTTAAGTTGGGCTATTTTCTAGCTAAAAAACAAAGTTGGGCTATTTTCTAGCTAAAAAACAAAGTTGGGATATTTTAATTTTTTCATTTTGGCCTAAATTTTGCTATTATAATGTGGACTACAAATAGTGGGGATGAATTTTCAAGTTTGAATTTATTAAGCCACCGAGATATTAGTTCTTGAATTGAAGTGTTAGTCGTAACTTGATTGTTGACATAGTGTGAATCAAAACTGTGTATTTGTGAATTTGAATTTTTTTTCTAAATATTTATTTTCAATGATATATTAAAGCTACTTATTCATCGTATTGCTTTTATTCAATATATACCTAAAAAGCAGACAAATAAAACCATTCAAACAATTATAAAAAAACAAACAACATTATTTCATTCAGATTCAGACTTTACAACCACCTCTTACCAGTAAGATGTGGTAGTCAGATTTAGACTCAAAACATCTTAATGAAACAAACACACCGTTACTTTCTGAATTGCGACATCTAAGCCAAATACAAGCACCAAGCAGTTTCCTCTGAGCATAAGGTACGGTGGTTGCTAAAAGGGTGATGTCGTGGGAAAAGGAACGCCACCTCGGCATTTTCTTTCCATAACACGAGAATCTATCACTCGGCATAAAACACGCTCTCTTATATTTGTGGTGTAATGGGACACCCTCTGACCCACACATAACCAATTAAAACACAAAACAACACAACCCCCCCCCCCCCCCCCCCCCCCCCCCAAATGCATGGGGCTGTAGTGGAGCACGCGAAGACTAATCAGCCAAAGCAAGATATGATTGTGGCGCCACGGGCGGACATACATGTTAAATTTTTTTTTGGGGGGGGGGGGAGCGATGCCCTCCACGATTTGCCAAAAAATATCGGTTTTTAATGTAAATTTTATTTTTAATTGACCATTTTATTAAAGTGTATCCCATTATAAACTCAAGTTGCCCCCCACTTTGAAGCCAAACAATGTAAAATCCCATCACTTTAAAGCCAAACAATGTAAAAACCTTATATTTCTATATTCATTTTCGTGTGCATAACGACTTTTGTTAAAAAAAATTTTGTCCCCGTCCTCAACTTTCATGGGTCCGCCACTGTGTGACGCCATAGAGTTGGGGTCATGGCACGAAGCCACCAACCAACCATACCGTATACTCCGATTTTTACCTTTACCCCAAGAGACAAAACTCAAATTTATTTACTTTTACCTTAATTAACATAACTTTAACATAAGGGAGACTTTTTTTTAACAGAATTTGAGGGAGACTCATCAACCCTTGTCTAGTTATCGCAAAGAATATTTGTGAGATATTCTTCAAGTTGTAAGAATATCTAATATTTTCTTGGTTTCAAGCCATTAAATTACTGAATTACGAAATGTTTGTGACTTCATATAGTTATGAGCATTCGAACGTTGATACGTGTCACTAATTAATTCCCTATAAAGCACGTCTTTTCTCCTCTTTTTGTTACATCCATATTGCAACATTTAACAAAGTAGATTTTTACCAGTGTTACATCCATATTGCAACATCCATATTGTTACATCCATCAAACATTTTGTGTTGTGTTAATCTTGTTGGAATATGTCCATTATATAAAAGTATATGTCCGGAAATTATACGAGCCTAAG
>BQNB010008457.1:0-89897 GCA_026074375.1 Tanacetum coccineum
CCGAGTAGCTGAAGAGATAGAGGCTCGTGAAGCCGCAATGAACCTTGAACCCCTGAATGAGAATGGGGATGAACAAGAAGGTGGGAATAGAGGAAATGGAAATGGAGGTAACAGAGGAAATGGAAATGGAGGGAAATGAGAAAATGGAAATGGAAATAGAAATGGGAATCATGGCATGAACTATGGAGGTTTCATGCCAGTGGCTCGAGAGTGCACATTCCAAGACTTCTTGAAATGTAAGCCACGTAATTTCTCAGGAACCGAAGGCGTTGTCGAATTGACCCGCTGGTTCGAGAAAATGGAGACTGTGTTCAACATCAGTAATTGTCCACCTAAGTACCAAGTGAAATATGCTACATGCACACTACAGGACAGTGCTTTGACTTGGTAGAACTCTCATAAGAGAACAATTAGTGTTGATGTTGCATACGTCATGAACTGGGCTGGACTTATGAGGTTGATGACAGAAGTGTATTGCCCGAGGAATGAAATCCAGAAGATGGAGATTGAATTATGGAATCTGACCGTGAAAGGAAATGACTTGACTGCTTACACTCAAGGGTTTCAGGAGTTGATTTTGTTGTGTACTATAATGGTCTCTGACGAAGAGGACAGAGTGGAGAGGTTTATTGGAGGATTACCGGACAACATTCAAGGAAATGTGATTGCTGCGAATCCGACTAGACTCTAAGATGCCATACGCATTGCTAAACAATTGATGGACAAGAAGCTCCAGGGTTATGCTGCAAGGAGTGCTGAGAATAAAAGGAGGATGGAAAGTAACCCAAGGGATAACCATGGACAACAACCACTATTTAAGAGGAAAAATGTTAGTGGGCAGAATGTGGCTAGAGCCTACACGGCTGGGAACAATGAGGGGAAAAGGTATGATAGACCTCACCCACTCTGCAATAAGTGCATATACCACCATGTATGCCATGTACAGTGAAGTGCAATAACTGTAAGAGAGTTGGACACTAGACGAGAGATTGCAGATCTGCAGCTGCTGTTCCAAACACGCAAAGAGCCCCACTTGGGAATCAGCAAGGTATTATTTGCTATGAGTGTGGGAGACCGGGACATGTGAAGAGAGAATGTCCAAAGTTAAGAAACCAGAACCATGGGAACCGAGTTGGGAACAAGACTGAAAACCAGACCGGAGGTGACGAAGCTACTGCAAGGGCTTACGCCATTGGTGAAGGAGGAACAAACCCTGATTCCAATGTTGTCACGGGTATGTTTCTTCTCAATAACTGTTATGCTTCTATGTTATTCGATTCGGGAGCCGATAGAAGTTTTGTGTCGTCTACCTTTAGTGCTTTGCTTGATGTTGCCCCATCCACTTTAGACACCAGTTATGCCGTAGAACTTGCTGATGGAAGAATTTCAGAAACAAATGTTGTTCTTAGAGGTTGCACGTTAGGATTATTAGGTCATCCGTTCGACATAGATCTAATGCCCGTAGAACTTGGTAGTTTCGACGTCATCATCGGTATGGATTGGTTGGCGAAGTACCACGCGTTGATCATTTGTGACGAGAAGGTCGTTCGTATTCCTTATGGAGACGAGGTATTGATAATCCGAGGTAATAATTGCGATGGCAGAAGTAAGATGAACATCATATCATGTACGAAGACCCAAAAGTATATTTAGAAGGGATGTCAAGTCTACCTAGCGCAAGTTACATCCAAGAAGGCTGAGGATAAGTCGGAGGAGAAGCGACTTGAGGATGTGCCAATCGTACGGGAATTTCCAGAGGTCTTTCTAGAAGATTTTCCTGGATTACCACCTGCTCGACAAGTTGAATTTCAAATCGACTTAGTCCCCGGAGCTGCACCTGTAGCACGATCCCCGTATCGATTAGTACCAGGCGAAATGCAAGAGTTGTCCACTCAATTGCAAGAACTTTCTGACAAAGGATTTATAAGATCCAGTTCTTCACCCTGGGGAGCACCGATTTTATTTGTCAAGAAGAAAGATGGTTCTCTTCGGATGTGTATCGACTACCGTGAACTAAACAAACTTACTGTAAAGAACCGATACCCACTTCTGAGGATCGACGACTTGTTCAATCAACTCCAAGGGTCAAGAGTCTACTCTAAGAGCGACCTGAGACCTGGTTATCACCAACTCAGAGTTCGTGAGGAAGACATTCCAAAGACAACATTTAGGACTCGCTATGGACACTGCGAGTTCTAAGTAATGGCGTTTGTCTTGACTAACGCACCGGCAATATTCATGGATTTGATGAATTAGGTGTGCAAACCGTATCTGGATAGATTTGTGATTGTATTCCTCAATGATATTTTAATCTACTCTAAGAGCAGAAAGGAGCATGAAGGACACCTTAAGTTGATTTTGAAGTTATTGAAAGAGGAAGAATTATACGCCAAGTTATCAAAGTGTGAGTTTTGGCTGTCGAAGGTATAATTTCTTGGTCACGTAATTGATAGTGAAGGCATTCACGTTGATCCCGCTAAGATCGAGTCAATCAAGGATTGGGCGTCACCCAAGACACCAACCGAGATCCGTTAATTTTTAGGTTTGGATGGTTACTACCGACGATTTATCGAAGCTTTTTCAAAAATCGCTAGACCTATGACGAAACTGACTCAGAAAAGTATGAAGTTTGATTGGGGAGAAAAGGCAGAGGCTGCATTTCAGTTGTTGAAGCAGAAATTATGTAGTGCGCCGATATTGGCCTTACCGGAGGGAAGTGAGAACTTCGTGGTATATTGCGATGCCTCGCATAAAGGGTTGGGCGCGGTTTTGATGCAGAGGGAGAAGGTCATAGCCTACGCATCCCGCCAACTCAAGGTTCACGAGAAGAACTATACCACACACGACCTAGAGCTTGGTGCAGTAGTGTTTGCCTTGAAGATGTGGAGACACTATCTGTACGGTACAAAGTGCGTTGTGTTCACTGATCACAAGAGTTTACAACACATTCTCGATCAGAAGGAGCTGAATATGAGACAACGACGTTGGTTAGAGTTGTTGAGTGACTACGACTGTGAGATTCGATATCACCCAGGGAAGGCGAACGTGGTGGCTGATGCCCTGAGCCGAAAGGAGAGAAACAAGCCGCTACGAGTTCGAGCCTTAGTTATGACTATAGGGTTAAACCTTCCTAAGCAGATTTTGAGTGCTCAATCGGAAGCCAGAAAGGAAGAGAACTTCATCAACGAAGATTTGCATGGCATGATTAACAAGCTAGAACCTCGCGCTGACGGAACGTTGTGTTTGAACAATCAAAGTTGGGTTCCGTGTTTTGGTGATCTGAGAGCTTTGATTATGCACGAGTCTCATAAGTCAAAGTATTCCATCCATCCTAGATCGGATAAGATGTACCAGGACCTTAAGAGGTTGTATTGGTGGCCCAACATGAAAGCAGAAATTGCCACTTATGTCAGCAAGTGTTTAACATGTGCCAAGGTTAAGATAGAATATCAGAAACCATCGGGTTTGTTGGTTCAACCAGAGACCCCACAATAGAAATGGGAGAATATAACGATGGACTTTGTGACTAAGTTGCCAAAGACGGCAGCCGATCAAGACACGATTTGGGTAATCGTTGATCATCTCACTAAGTCTGCTCATTTCTTGCTTATGCGAGAAGATGACACGTTAGATAAGTTGATGAGACAGTACTTGAAGGAAGTAGTCTCAAAGCATGAAGTGCCAGTATCGATCATCTCTGATCATGATGGGAAATTTACGTCACATTTTTGGAAGTCCCTAAATAAAGCATTAGGTACTCGATTTGATATGAGTACAGCTTACCATCCAGAGACCGATGGTCAAAGTGAGAGGACCATTCAAACATTGAAGGACATGTTACGTGCCTGTGTACTCGACTTTAGAAAAGGTTGGGATAGACACTTGTCATTGGTAGAATTTTCATGTAACAACAGTTACCATACCAGCATTAAGGCTGCTCCGTTTGAGGCGTTGTATGGGCGCAAGTGTCGATCACCTATCTGCTGGGCTGAAGTTGGAGATAGTCAGCTCACTAGCCCAGAGATCATCCACGAGACGACTGAGAAGATCATTCAAATCAAGAGTTGTATCCAAGACGCCCATGATCCTCAAAAGAGTTATGCCAACGTAAGACGAAAACCTCTTGAGTTTCAAGTAGGAGATAAGGTCATGTTGAAAGTATCTACATGGAAAGGAGTGATACGTTTTGGCAAACGGGGAAAGTTGAACCCTCGTTATATTGGACCTTTTAAGAGCATTGCTAAAATAGGAACCGTTGCCTATCGTCTTGAACTCCCAGAGAAATTGAGCAGATTTCATAGTACGTTTCACGTCTGGAAACGGGGAAAGCTGAACCCTCATTATATTATACCATTTAAGATCGTCGATTGTCAAGGTACGTTGGAACTCTAGGAGAGGTCTTGAGTTTACGTGGGAGCGTGAAGACCAAATATAAAAGAAGTACCCGCACCTTTTCACCAACTCTGCACCCGCGGCAGAGGTTGCGTCCTAAGCTTTGAGGACAAAGCTTCTTTAATGGGGAAAGAATGTCACAACCCGTGAATTTCCGTTCAGTATCATAACCATTTTCTGTCTAATAATTTGAATTTTTATAAGTTTCGTATAACTTTTACGCGTAATCGGGAAGTTGTCCCGTTAATATCTGAGAATTGTTTCCGGGAGCGAACCATATTGTATTTTATCATAGTCTTTCGTCAGTGGATGCGTTTTTACATTTTTAAGCAATAATTAAAATTTCATAATTTTTCGTGAAGTCGTTATGCGTTTTCAATATTTGCGTATCCTGAATATTACAAGTAACATTTGATGTGCATGCATGCTTGAAAATTAATT
Source organism: Tanacetum coccineum (assembly GCA_026074375.1). NCBI lineage: Eukaryota > Viridiplantae > Streptophyta > Magnoliopsida > Asterales > Asteraceae > Tanacetum > Tanacetum coccineum. The sequence continues at coordinate 4,834 of BQNB010008457.1, forward strand.
CAATATCTAGCACTAGTGATCCTAAAATAGTTGAGACCATTTTGGTCCCCCCCCCCCTTGTGGCTCTTATGCACGTTCTAAAACAACAACTAGAACATTGGGATGCATTTTCATATTTGAATTCACTAGGACAATATCATCCAACTATAATGGGAAAAAGGACTATACTAGGGAAATCATGTGATAGTAGGATCATTTTGGTTCCCTCCTCCTTTGTCCCTTCTTGCCGTGACCACCACACACACACACACCTTTGGTGTGTAAAATTCTCCTTAAAATGCATTGTTGCTTCTCATTTCTTGCAAACCTTTCACATATACAAGTTTCACATTCTCTTTTGCTCCTTGTCTTTCTAAAACACACGACACAAACACAAATACATACAAAACCATACATTTTTCACTTTCAATCATTTACTTTGAAAACAAGTTGAAGGTTTGATCATTTAAGATCATTCGGGTATAAAATAAACAACGTTTGGGTTTTCTCGATCTTCGTTCAATCTCTAAAAATCATTTTTCTTTGTAAGTCACCAATCCTCAAATAACCTTATACTTTTTCTACTCGTCTTTGATGCATAAACCTTTGTTGTAGCATCAGTTTAACAAGAATGATTTTGAAAATACATAAACCTTAAAAGGTTATAGTTGTGGTTCGAAAATTTTAAGAATAAATACAAGGAAATCATAGTTTCGTGATCGTGGTTATTTTTATGTGATAATACTTGTACTTTTGAGCTTTTTGTATTCGGCTTATATTTGTGAGCTTATTTGAGAGCTTGTTTGATTATTTGAACTTATTTTAGCATATACATATACACGAATAAATAAGAAAACATAAAGAAATATTATCTTAAGCTATTTCTTGTAACTTAAATTTAGTATACTTATTTCTAGCTTATTTTTGTAAGGGTAAAACATTAAGTTTATCCGACTTAACCAATAAGCTCAAATAAAGCTTAATGGGCCTACAAGCCCACGTCACCCATAACATAAACCCACGGCCCAAGCTTATTCATAAGCTTATGGGTTCGGCTTATTTGTCTTTGCTTATTATGAGCTTGTGGTAGCTTATTGATGAACCTAGAACTTGTTTGTTATCTTTTTAGCATATCAGACTTCTTTATTTCGTACTTTTGCATATTAAAGGCTTAGTGGGCCTAAAAGCCCAATAAGAGTTTTAGTGACTTGTTAGACTTGTTTTAAACAGAAAACGATTGTGTAGAGTTTGTAAAATGTAAATTTTGATTTGGAAATGGTTTGAAATTTGTTTTTGATAAAGTCTACGACTTTGGAAAAATGTGTAAACACGAACAGGTCATGCCGAAAATTTATAAACCTTATAAATGCGTCGAAAAATATACTTTTATTATCAAACTTATGATAAAATGTAGAATAACGTTAAGTGTCGAGTTTAGGTCAACATTTACGATTATTGAGTCAACTTTGGTGTGTCGGGTCACTAAAAGACGAAATACACTAAAAGACGAAATACACTAAAAGACAAAATATTTTTGAAGATGTGTCAAAATGTCGAGACTTGTCAAAACCTATAACTTTCGAAAGTACGTTTTGAAAAGGATACGCCATGTCTACTCATGCTCGGATGATCAACTCTTGCGTTAAGCGTTATTCGTTGTACATTATTCTAAAACGACCACTATATGCTAGGTTGTCGCCAGTACCGTGAGATTCGTTTTCGCTTGATTGATTTCTTTTGATCCACAACTCGCATAAGGTGAGTTCATAGCCCCGCACTTTTACTCGTTTTGAATAAATGTTTTATAACTTTGGGGTGAGAAACATTGCTTGTTTTTAAAATCGGACACAAGTACTTTCATGAGAATTTTTCCCTATTTACGTGTTTCCTAAGTAGCGCTAGACCTCCTATTGCCCAAAACTATCATGAACTGTTAATCTCTTGACCGGAGGACCGGTTGAGGGAGCGCGAGTGAATAAATAGATCTATTGGGACTAATTATCCCTATCCGGGTAAGTCGCACTTACTACCCACGGGTCGCCCGATTAAACGGATATATGTCATGTCGAATTTCGGATAGGAAATCTTAGGTCGGATTTCCTCTAGGGCAATGCAACCTATAGCTATATGAAAGCTATGTCTCAGAATTAGCATCGGTGTCATGAGCTTAGTGCAACGTAAATATCTTTTATGTGAAGTTGTATTTGTTATAACTGTCGCATGCCTGTAAAATCTTGTGGTCCACTATTACATCAAATTAAACCTATGAATTCACTCAACTTTATGTTGACCGTTTTAAGCATGTTTTTCTTAGGTGCTTAGCTTGGAAGATGTTTCTTGAACTATATGAAGTCTAATTGACCGAACCAGTTTTCAGATATCATCTATTTTATCTTAAATACCGTTGTTGAACTTATTAAAGCTTCTGCATTTTAACTTTTGAATCTTTTAAATTTGATTGATGTAAACTTATTATTATTTTAAATTTATGCAACGGTGTTTATTTTTAAAACGTACCCTTAGAGGTCATTTTTTATGCTTTGTACTTGAGATGCTCAACAACGTCACGCCTTCGGACACGTATTCAGTCCAGGGCCCGTTTAGGGGTGTGAGAGATTGGTATCAAGAGCCAAGGTTATAGAGAACCAGGTAGTATAAACTAGGTCTGAACTATAACCAGTATGTGATCCTACGTGATTATGTGCCTTACGTGATTTTACATAGTACGTATACATAATTAAATACTATATAAATAATATATATGTATTAAATACTAAGTATAGCCAATATTACTATAAGTATTTCCCATTTCATCCCATCATGCCGTACTCGATGACCCGCACATTCATTCATTCATTTTGCATTCATCCAGTTACCCATTCACCCGATCATATGTTGCATCATGCATGGTTGATATAAAGATGATTTATATAAACTTTGCTTGTGTAGGTCATGGCTATTTCAGTTATCTTAGTTTCTTCGGATTCATCAGAGGATAGCGTAGGGACACCTGCTGAACAAGTCATCTTGTTCGGTACTATCCCTACCACTATTCCCGACACCACACCAGTGATTACTCCACCTACTACTCAGACTGACACTACAGTGATACCCACAACGACACCTATCATAGCACCTACTATACCACCATCCCCAGATTATACACCAGCATCTCCTGATTACTCACCTGTATCTGATTCAGAGTCTGATCCATCTGAGGATCCATCATCAGACCATATACCACCATTACCAGCTATCTCACCATTTTTATCATCGGCTGACAACACCATAGACAGCGATACACCAGATACACCACCATCACCTACCTATGGTACACCTTTCACTGAGATTACCTCTTCTACCCAGAGATCACCTGTCATACCTCGTCGTCAAGTTATGATTCTAGCACCTGGACAGGCTATTCCTCATGGTCGACCGTACCGCTACCATCTTAATGGGCCAGTACACATGATGACTGCGAGGAAGAGGGTTGGATCGTTACCTGCTCAGCAACTTGCTGTGAGACATTCTGTCGATCATTCTTCATCAGACTATTTTTCTCCAGATGATTCAGCTCAAGATTCTTCTTCAAATTCATCATCAGAGGCATCATTAGATTTTCGTTCGCAAGAGACATAGGTCCCCCATGACATATGTACCTGCATTACCACCTGTATCTAAAGCTCTATCTCCTATCCGTGCTGATTTGATGCCATCGCCTAAGAGGGTTAGGGATTTTGGTTATTTGGCAGATGTAGAGGTAGATCCTAGAGAGACTAGTTTGAGGGATGATGTTATTGTCAGGGGTAGTGATGAGCCTCACTTAGAGCAGGATATTGATCCAGAGATTTAGGCAGAGATTGACGAGTGTTTTGCTTACGTAAATGATCTTCGGGATAGAGGGATTGATGTTAGAGTTGTAGTTGAGGTTGTTGATCGAGAGGAGAGTAAGATGGGTACGAGGGGCCCGGTTAAGGTTAGAGTTGAGAGGGTTACGCATCTTGCGATGCCAGAGGATATTCTTGAGCCTGCTTAGGAGGGAGCAGTAGAGGTTACGTATGAGACATTGGGAGATTTGGTTGAGAGGTTCCATGATCACGTGGAGGCTATCCCAGTCCATCGTATACAGGTCATTAAGGGAGTCTAGAGGGAGCAGGGACATAGGGTTGTTGGGGTTGAGTCAGCAGTCACTACTTTGACTAAGATGATTGCTGAGTTGGAGAGGGATAACAAGAGGCTCAAAGGCACTGCGAGTGTTAAGAGTCAGAAAGTTGACCGACTCTAGCGCGACATGTCACGTATGAAGAGAGAGCTGAGGCAGATACGACGGTTTTGATTCTATGATCGAGTGAGAGTTGGCAGATTTGAGGCATGTGCTAGGAAGCACATGGGCTACAGTCCTTAGATATGTTCATTAGTGTTGCAGTATTGAGTAGTAGCGTTTAGTGATGACCGTATTGTTAGAAACTCGTATTTTCTGTATTTTGAAACCAATGTGATATAATCACTAATTTTCGATGATATCAAATTGATATTTATCTATGATATGATGTCATGATTTGATTTACTTATGCTTTTACGTCATGCATTATGGGGTTTCCATGAATATATTTCAATCATGTATTTTTCTATGTGAATTAACCGTAAATTTTATTTAACACCGTTAGTGATCTCGCATCACCTAGAAATCTCATCGAGTGTTACGTTGTTATGTTGTAGAAAGATGCCTAACACCTGATCCGGGGCGTCCATGACCCATAAGGAGGTTGAAGAATTGGTTACTCGCCGAGTAGCTGAAGAGATGGAGGCTCATGAAGCCGCAATGAACCTTGAACCCCTAAATGAGAATGAGGATGAACAAGAAGGTAGGAATAGAGGAAATGGAAATAGAGGTAACAGAGGAAATGGAAATGGAGGTAACAGAGGAAATGGAAATGGAGGGAATAGAGAAAATGGAAATGGAAATAGAAATGGGAATCATGGCATGAACTATGGAGGTTTCATGCCAGTGGCTCAAGAGTGCACATTCCAAGATTTCTTAAAATGTAAGCCACATAATTTCTCAGGAACCGAAGGCGTTGTCGGATTGACCCGCTGGTTCGAGAAAATGGAGACTATGTTCAACATCAGTAATTGTCCACCAAAGTATCAAGTGAAGTATGCTACATGCACACTGCAAGACAGTGCTTTGACTTGGTGGAACTGTCATAAAAGAACAATTGGTGTTGATGCTGCATACGCCATGAACTAGACTAGACTTATGAGGTTGATGATAGAAGTGTACTGCCTAAGGAATGAAATCTAGAAGATGGAGACTGAATTGTAGAATCTGATCATGAAAGGAAACGACTTGACTGCTTACACTCAAAGGTTTCAGGAGTTGATTTTGTTGTGTACTAGAATGGTCTCTGAAGAAGAGGACAGATTGGAGAGGTTTATTGCAGGATTACCGGACAACATTCAAGGAAATGTGATTGTTGAAAATCTGGCTAGACTTCAAGATTCCATACACATTGCTAACTAATTGATGGACAAGAAGCTCCAGGGTTATACTACAAGGAGTGCTGAGAATAAGAGGAGGATGGAAAGTAACCCAAAGGATAACCATGGAAAACAACCACCATTTAAGAGGCAAAATGTTAGTGGGCAGAATATGGCTAGAGCTTACACGGCTAGGAACAATGAGAGAAAAGGGTATGCTGGACCTCACCCACTCTACAACAAGTGCAGATACCACCATGTAAGGCCATGTACAGTGAAGTGCAATAACTGTAAGAGAGTTGGACACCAGACGAGAGATTATAGATCTGCAGCTGCTGTTCCAAACACGCAAAGAGCCCCACTTGGGAATCCACAAGGTGTTATTTGCTATGAGTGTGGGAGACCGGGACATGTGAAGAGAGAATGTCTAAAGTTGAGAAACCAGAACCATGGGAACTGAGTTGGGAACAAGACTGGAAACCAAAATGGAGGTAACAAAGCTATAGCAAGGGCTTACGCCATTGGTGGAGGAGGAATAAACCCTGATTCCAACGTTGTCACGAGTACGTTTCTTCTCAATAACTGTAATGCTTCTATGTTATTCGATTCGGGAGTCGATAGAAGTTTTGTGTCATCTACCTTTAGTGCTTTGCTTGATGTTGCCCCATCCACTTTAGAAACTAGTTATCCTGTAGAACTTGCCGATGGAATAATTTTAGAAACAAATGTTGTTCTTAGAGGTTGCACGTTAGGATTATTAGGTCATCCGTTCGACATAGATCTAATGCCCGTAGAACTTGGTAGTTTTGACGTCATCATCGGTATGGATTGGTTGGCGAAGTACCACGCGTTGATTGTTTGTGACGAGAAGGTCATGCGTATTCCTTATGGAGATGCGGTATTGATAATCCGAGGTGAAAATTGCGACGACGGAAGTAAGCTGAACATCATATCGTGTACGAGGACCCAAAAGTATATTCAGAAGAGATGTCAAGTCTACCTAGCACAAGTTACATCCAAGAAGGCTGAGGATAAGTCAGAGGAGAAGCGACTTGAGGACGTGCTAATCGTACGGGAATTTCCGGAAGTCTTTCCAGAAGACTTGCCTGGACTGCCATCTGCTCGACAAGTTGAATTTCAAATCGACTTAGTCCCCGGTGCTACACCTATAGCAGGATCCCCATATCGATTAGCACCAACCGAAATGCAAGAGTTGTCCACTCAATTGCAAGAACTTTCTGACACAGGATTTATAAGACCCAGTTCCTCACCCTGGGAAGCACCTATTTTGTTTGTCAAGAAGAAAGATGGTTCTTTTTGGATGTGTATCGACTATCATGAACTAAATAAACTTACTGTGAATAACCGATACCCACTTCCGAGGATCGACAACTTGTTCGATCAACTCCAAGGATCAAGAGTCTACTCTAAGATCGACCTGAGATCTGGTTATCACCAACTCAGAGTTCATGAGGAAGACATTCCAAAGACAGCATTTAGGACTCGCTATGGACACTACGAGTTACAAGTAATGTCGTTTGGCTTGACTAACGAACCGGCAGTATTCATGGATTTGATGAATTGGGTGTGCAAACCGTATCTGGATAGATTCGTGATTGTATTCATCGATGATATTTTGATTTAACCCAAGAGCAGAAAGGTATCTGAAAGTACACCTTAAGTTGATTTTGAAGTTATTGAATGGAGAAAGAATTGTAGCCAGAGTTATTAAAGTGTAGTGTTTTGGCTGTCGAAGGTACAATTTCTAGGTCACGTGATTGGATAGTGAAACGCATATCACCGTTTATCCCGCTAAGCTCGAGTCAATCAAGGATTGGTGCGTCACCCAATACACCAACCGAGATCTGTCAATTTTTAGGTTTGGCCCTGTTGACTACCCGACGGATCTCTCAAAGAATATCAAAAAAAATCGCTAGACTATACTAAAACTAGCCACAGAAAAGTATGAAGTTTGATTATGGAGAAAAAGGCAGAGGGTTGCATTTCAGTTTTGAAGGCAGAAAATGTGTAGTGCGCCGAAATTGGCGCTTACCGCGGGGGGAAGTGGAAACTTTGTGGTAAATAGCTGAGCTCGCATAAAGGATGGTCGCGGTTTTGATGTAAGAGGGAGAAGGTGTCAATCATAGGCTAGCATCCGCAAACTCAAGGTTCACGAGAAGAACTATAACCACACACGACCTAGAGCTTGGTGCAGTAGTGTGTTGTCTTAAAGGATGTGGAACACAATCTTTACGGTACAAGTGCGTTGTGTTCACTGATCATAAGAGTTTTTACCATACATCTCGATCAGAAGAGCTGAATATGAGACAGCGACACGTTGGTTAGAGTTGTTGAGTGACTACGACTGTGAGATTCGATATCACCCAGGGAAGGCGAATGTGGTGGCTGATGCCCTGAGCCGAAAGGAGAGAAGCAAGCCGCTACGAGTCTGAGCCTTAGTTATGACTATAGGGTTAAACCTTCCTAAGCAGATTTTGAGTGCTCAATCGGAAGCTAGAAAGGAAGAGAACTTCATTAACGAAGATTTGCATGGCATGATTAACAAGCTAGAACCTCGCGCTGACGGAACGTTGTGTTTGAACAATCAAAGTTGGGTTCCATGTTTTGGTGATCTGAGAGCTTTGATTATGCATGAGTCTCATAAGTCAAAGTACTCCATCCATCCTGGATCGGATAAGATGTACCAGGACCTTAAGAGGCTGTATTGGTAGCCCAACATGAAAGCAAAAATTGCCACTTATGTCAGTAAGTGTTTAACATGTGCCAAGGTTAAGATAGAATATCAGAAACCGTCTGGTTTGTTGGTTCAACCAGAGATCCCACAATGGAAATAGGAGAATATAACAATGGATTTTGTGACTAAATTGCCAAAGACGGCAACGAGTCAAGACACGATATGGGTAATCGTTAATCATCTCACTAAGTCTGCTCATTTCTTGCCTATGCGAGAAGATGACACGTTAGAGAAGTTGACGAGACAGTACTTGAAGGAAGTAGTCTCAAAGCATAGAGTGCCAGTTTCGATCATCTCTGATCGTGATGGGAAATTTACGTCACATTTTTGGAAGTCCCTTAATAAAGCATTAGGTACTCGATTGGATATGATTACAGCTTACCATCCAGAGACTGATTGCCAGAGTGAGAGAACCATTCAGACGTTGGAGGACATGTTACGTGCATGTGTACTCAACTTTGGAAAAGGTTGAGATAGACACCTACCATTAGTAGAATTCTCATACAATAACAGTTACCATACCAGCATTAAGGCTGCACTGTTTAAGGCGTTGTATGGGCGCAAGTGTCGATTACCTATCTGCTAGACTGAAGTTGGGGATAGTCAGCTCACTGGCCTAGAAATCATTCACGAGACAACCGAGAAAATAGTTCAAATCAAAAGCCGTATCCAAGCCGCCCGTGATTGTCAAAAGAGTTATGCTGATGTAAGACGAAAACCTCTTGAGTTTCAAGTTGGAGACAAGGTCATGTTGAAGGTATCTCCATGGAAAAGGGTGATACGTTTTGGTAAACGGGGAAAGTTGAACCCTCGTTATATTGGACCTTTTAAGATCATCGCTAAAGTAGGAACCATTGCCTATCGTCTTGAACTCCCAGAGAAGTTGAACAGAGTTCATAGTACGTTTCACGTCTCAAATTTGAAGAAATGCTTAGCTGATGAACCTTTTGCTATACCGTTGGATGAAATCCAAATTGACGAAAAACTGCACTTCATTGAAGAACCTGTTGAGATCATGGACCATGAGGTCAAGCGTCTCAAGCAGAGTCATATTTCGATTGTCAATGTACGTTGGAACTCTAGGAGAGGTCATGGGTTTACGCAGGAGCGTGAAGACCAAATGCAAAAGAAGTACCCGCACCTTTTCACCAACTCTGCACCCGCGGCAGAGGTTGCGTCCTAAGCTTTGAAGACAAAGCTTCTTTAACGGGAAAGAATGTCACAACCCGTGAATTTCCGTTCGGTATCATAACCGTTTTTCGTCTAATAATTTGAATTTTTATAAGTTTCGTATAACTTTTATGCGTAACCGGGAAGTTGTCCCGTTAATATCTGAGAATCGTCTCCGGGAGCGAACAATATTGTATTTTATCATTGTCTTTCGTCAGTGGAAGCGTTTTTACGTTTTTAAGCAATAATTAAAATTTCTAAATTTTCTGTGAAGTCGTTATGCCTTTTTAATATTTGTGTATCCCGAATATTACAAGTAACATTTGATGTGCATGCATGCTTGAGAATTAATTCAATATCTAGCAGTAGTGATCCTAAAATAATTAAGACCATTTTGCCCCCCCTGGTCTCATTTGCAACCGGATATGCATGTATATACATGCATAGGATTCAAATTTTGAACTTTATTCCTAGACATACTAGCTTGAATTATGGTAAAGGACTTGTACTAGAATTAATGTGATAGGAAGATCATTTTGGTCACCCTATTCTTGTCCCCTAACCGAACGGTACACAAGGAGTGTGTATATATGTGTGTGTGTGTGTGATCCTTGTAGTTATATTCATGTGCTTCTCATTTCTTGCACACATTTCACACACACAAGATTCATTTTCTCTCTTTGTCTCTCCCTATACACGAACCAACACAAAAACATACAAAACCATACATTTTTCACTTTCAATCATTTACATTTGAAGAATAGTTGAAGGCTTGATCATTTAAGATCATTCGTTTTAAGCTTAGTTTGGGAATTTTGATGTGTGCTAAAACACACATCATTTTTACCCCGGTAAATGCTAATAAACAGACTAAAACACTAAAATATGGATAAATATGTTGCAAATATGTTTGTATTATGTTTTTATGTCTTACAGGTACAAAGGATTGAAAACAAAGCAAAAACGGTAATTTTCGGGTGACTTTCGACGACGTTTTTACGTTTATCGAGGTTCAAACGAAGTCGTTAATATTCCTCGATCACACCATTGTAAAGAGCGCAAAATTACGAGTCCAGCGGTACGAGGAAAGGTTCAGTATAAGGTCAGAAAGGTTTAGTACCCCTTTTAATTTTGAGAACCTTTTTCCCGCGCATATTAAACTATTTATAAATGAATCCTTCTGGCCTAGGTCATATTAACCCCTTAAATATTAAAAATGCATAATATAATTTAGAACATGCTCTATAGCCCCAACAAGCTAAAGCAATGGCTTCCTATACGAGAGGATCCCTTGTTCGATTCTAGCAGAGGGTAATAAAACCATCAATGCCACGTCATCAGCTGATGTGGTGCCACGTAGGCATGTAGTACCCATTCAGCTGACGTGCAACTGCACGTGGCTGACGGCACCTAATGCTGACCGTGGCTATTGGCGTTAACCTCAACATGGCACCAACTACTGACTTTGACTGGCAGTCCACCACCGTTGACCGGTGGTTTGACCGCTGGTGGTCAATAGGTTTTCGCCACCGCGTTGACTGTTCCGTTGGCCCGCCCTCGCCGTTGGCTAGTGTTCGTTATGTTGACCAGCACCGTTGACCGTATCCGTTTACCACCGTTGACCGGTTGTTGACCGGCGTTGACCTGCCACGTGGCGTGCGACGTCATGGCGGCTGGCCAATCAGAGGCTGCCACGTGGCATATTAATCATGAGCTGCAGGTTCAGGTACGAGGAAAGGTTCAGTACGAGGTCAGAAAGGTTCAGTACCAGGTTCGTGTTTCGAGGGTTCTGGAAGCACACGTGGCGGGTAATGATTGGTGGATCGGGATATATCGCAGCTGGCAACAGTTGGTACACGTTTTGGGCTGAAATGACGAAAATACCCCCCATCTTTGTGCTATGACGCGTCAGAATGGCCTGAAAGGACGAAAATACCCCTCCCACTTAGTGGCTATATAATCACAGCAGCTGTACTCATTTGGGGGTGTTAGTTTTTTTAGTTTATTTTAGTTTTAGGAGTAGTGTAGTATAGTTTTTAGCTTATTGTAAAAGCTTTTTTAGCTTATTGTAATCAAGATTTTGAGCTTATTAATGAAGATGTTTAAGGTTGGTTTTTATTAAATGCTTATTATTTCTTAATGCTTATTTTCTTTTTATGCTTATTCTTCTACTCTTTCTCTTCTTTTGCTTATTTCCAAATAAGCTCATGCTTATAGCTTATTTTTTGATTGCTTATTTTTATTCAAGCTTTTTTTATATAGATCTAATCCTTAATCATACCCGATCCGAGTTCATTTGATTAAACACCTTAGTTTCAGGTGGATTAGATCTAAAAATAGTAGAACTATTATTTTTAGCATATTTTCTAGCATAAAGTTTGTTGCTTTTTAATTCTAGCTTATTTTTCTTAGATCTAAATCTGATCAACACCTTAGTTTTCAGGGTGGATTAGATCAAAAAAATAGTAGAGACTAATTATTTTTATGCATAATATTCTAGCATAAAGTTTTGTGTCTTTTTTATTCTAGCTATTTTCTAGAACTAATCTTTAAAATACCCGAACCAAGTTCACTTGATTGAACACCTTAGTTTCGGGTAGATTTAAGATACCTAAAGTTAATTCATCTTTTTATTAGCTTATTGACCTTTAGAATAAATTCTTACTTATTTTGTCTTAGTAGCTAATAATATCTTTGTTCATCATTAATCCTTATTTGTTTTAAATGTTAGAAAAATCTATCCAACTCTAAGGCCAGGAGCTATAAGGGGTCTTTATAGAGTGTTGATAAATAGATAAAGTTTTGATCTTTAATGGTTTTTAATGAAAGTAATTAGTAGTATAAGTTGACACCTTTATTTGCTAGTTAGTGAAGTGGAAGCTTTAAAGTGATAAGCTTATTTGTTTATTAAGTATGATAAGATCGGGTGTAATCGATTAAATTGCGGCTTCTTCAGTCGTGTTCTATTTTTCTAATCTCTTTTCAATACTTATAATAGTTTTATTTTTAACTTCCTAATATATTTGCGTATTTGATTTTGCCATCCATAGTTAGTAGATTTATTTTTGTCTTTGTAAATACTATGTTTTTGTTAAATGAATTTCGTTATGAGTATGAGATAAATAACATTGTGTTTGCTAAGTGATTAGGTGATATTGGAATTTAAGTTCGGTTTTTAAAAAGGTTTAAAAAAATATAGTCATTAGAAATTCCAATTAACATACTGACAGTTACTTTAATGCAATTTAAATACTTGTATTTAATTTAAAAAAAGCATCTTTACGTTACTTGTCATTTAATTTCTTGAAAATGTTTTCTAAGGATTTTTAATTTGTTAAACCAAAGCCCGCACTTAAGGAACATTTCACGTCCACTCTTAGCAAGCATTTTTGTCATTTATATCTTTTAGATCAATTTTAGTATAATCTTGTAGTTTTAAATCTTAGACTTAATATTAGTTTAATTTTTAGTATAAAAATAGTTTTAAAAAAACCAAAACCAAAAACTTGAATGACAATCAAGCTCGATTTACAACTTGAACGTAGATTTCCATTCACCTCTCGCTGAGGAGAACGATACCCGTGTTGATTACTTATTATTCTTTCTTAAGAATAATTTGTATGATACTTTGCTTACGTATATGTATTATATTATATATATTTGAGGGTTTATTTGATAAACGCGTTGAAAAACGACCAACATCAAACATGTTGCCTGAATGGGGTAGATTCGTGACTAAAGTCAAAATGAATAGAAGTTTGAAAACATCTAACTATGATTAGTTGTATGCTTACTTGAAGCAACACGAGGCACATGCTAATGAGAACAAGATGATGCTGGAAAGATACACTCAACATGCTATTGATCAACTTGCCTTTGTATCCAATGTTTCACCTCCACAGTACCCTACAAAATCATTAGTTATTCTACAATCTACATATGTCCCACCAGTTACCCATCAACCACAATTTGCTAATAACACACAACTTGATTCAAGACTTACCCTAACTGATGACTTGATTGAAAACTTAACTAAAATAGTTTCCCTACTCGCCCAATCTTACAAAACACACCTTCCTTAAACTAACAATCAACTCAGAACTTCATCTAACACAAGGAACCAAGCTACAGTTCAAAACAGCAGGGTTGTTGTTCATAATGTTCAAGGTAGATAGAACAGAGGTCAGGAGAACAATGCAAGGGGAGTAGTTGCTGTTAGAAATGGGGGATTTCAGAACATAGTTGGCAATGCAAATTCTAGTCAAGCAAAGCCTATTAAGTGTTATAACTGTAATGGGATAGGGCACATAGCAAGACAATGCACTCACCCAAAGCGACCATAGAATTCAGAATACTTCAAGGACAAGATGTTGTTGATGCAAGCTCAGGAGAATGGAGTAGTTTTGGATAAAGAACAGTTGTTGTTTATTGCAGGTGGACAATATAGCAATTTTGATGATGATGTGGATGAGCTACTGATATAAGATTTGGCATTCAATATGGACAACATCTTTCAATCTGATCAATGTGATGCTTTTGATTATGAAGTTGATGAGGCTTCCATCGAATCTAGGAGAAAAATGAAAAACAAGCCAAAACCTTAAAAAGTATACTTTTGATCTAAACCAAGCAAGAAAATGCACATACACACAATCTAATCATCCTATGAGCTCTGATACCAATTTTAGGATATTAGATATCATAAGATAATGAAGATGGTTAGGGTTAGCCGAATTCTAGAGAGAAAACTTCTAGTGAGAGAAAGTAAATGCTTGTATTATGAAATGACCAACCACCTCTTCCATGGGATGGAAGAGGCTTATATAGTGTTACACAAAACCGGCCTAACGCCTTGGTATGGGCTTACACATATGGGTTTATACCCAGCCCATTACCGTATGTCATACGATTTACATTAAATTACAAGCTACGATAAATTGTAAAATACATGGGGTGACCGAGTCTTTTTCTTAAACGTAACAAGAGTTCACTGCACTATGTCAACAAGCTCCCTTCAGGCGGAGAAAACCATACAATCGTCGCTTATACCAATTTCCGACACTAAGCTAAATGTCGAGTTATAATCTTATCTAGAACCAATCTACCACTCACAAATGTATTTTGAGGACTAAAATACTAACCGCTCACTCACGTATTTTCACACCTAAAATACTAACACGATCTACCCGATCTAACTACTACACAATATTGGAGGTTATGTGGTTGATGTACAAATTACAATGAGATCGTAACAACGTTACGAAAGGCACTCGAGATTATTAGTACAACCAGCAATACCCGAGTGGAAGTGGGATAATATCATGATGGATTTTATCACCAAACTTCCTAAGTCGTCACATAGTTCGAACATCCTAGAAGATCCGTGATCGACTACACACAAAATCTGCTCACTTCTTGCAATAAGGGAGAATGACCCAACACGGAACACGTTGGCAAGGTTATACCAATAGGAATAGTAGCAAGACATGGAATTCATATTTCAATCATTTGTGATCGTGATGGGAGATTCACATCAAATTTCTAGAGATCATTTCAGAAAGCTTTGGGTACAGATATAAGTATGAGCACTACGTATCATCCAGAAACCGATGGCCAGAGCGAGAAAACTATCCAAACTCTCAAGGACATGCTACGTGCTTGCGTGATCGATTTTGGCAAAGGATGGGTTAAGCATTTGCCATTAGCCGAGTTTTCATATAACAACAGTTATCGCTAGCATAAAGGCCGCACCTTATGAGGCACTTTATGGCCGAAAATGTCAATCACATGTGTGCTGGGCCGAAGTTGGAGAAGCTCAACTGACTGGTCCGGAATTGATCCAAGGAACAATGGAAAAGATCGTCCTGATCAAGCAGAGAATTCAAGCTGCTCAGGATCGATAAAAGAGCTACGCTGATTTGAAGCGAAAGCCGATGGAGTTCAAAGTTGTAGATAGGGTTATGCTCAAGGTCCCACCATGGTAAGGTTTGTACCATTCCGTAAGCGGTTCGTTGACACACCCCAGATATGTCAGACCTATTCAAGTTTAGCCAAAGTTGGGAAAGTTCCTACCAACGCTGGAACTTCCTTAAGAGTTGAGCAAAGTTCACCAACTTCCATGTGTCTATCTAAAGAAATGTTACAGCTGACAGAACCATTAGTCATGCCGTTAGAAGGAATTCACATTGACGATAAGCTCCAGTTTGTGGCACAAGAGCCCATTCTAAATCATGAAAACACAGACGACCAAACGATTGAAGCGAAGCCGGATACCATTGTTAAGGTTCGCTGGAACCTCTAGGAAAGGGTCCTGAGTTCCACCTAGAACGTGAATATCTTACAAACACCAATACTCCACATTCATAAACTGGGCTTCGTCATCCACTACAAGGTCTTAAGCTTTGAGGACAACGCTCTTTTAATGGGTGGAGAATGTAACATTTCTCAATTTCAGGTCATTTTACGACTCCTATTATTCTTCACTATTTATTTTAGTCCGATGCGCGTTTACTTTTAATTTAACTTTTAAGCTAAATCGTGTAGACTAGAAATAATCATTCAATGTAAGCGGTCACCAAATAAATTAAGGTTTACGTCAAGCAAGTATTAGGTAATTATTAGGAAGATAATTATTGACTTTGCGTGTTTTATTTTTATTGGTCACGTAAAAGGGTTACGTTTCGCAATAAAATACGTTTAGACACACTCCGGAAATACCTAGACTTACCTAGACTCAAACCAATACCCACTTTTAATCCTTAAACACAAAATTCATTCAATTCTTGTGTTAATAAACCATGTTGGCCGAATATGGGTAAGAAAAAACCATAAACCTAAATGTCCCACATGCCTAAATAACTAGAAGTCTTCCTAAGTACATGTACAACCTTGTACTTGTATATCTTGCATGAGATTTCAAATCCCTTTTCCCCTCCTAATACTACACGACTAAGCGTCCTAAACAACTAGAAATCTTCTATTATCCATGCTAAGTACAAGTACTATATCTAACTAATTAATGTAGTTTACTTAGGGTTTATAAACTTCTGATTAAGAAGCTATTGACCAAAGGATAAAGACCACATTGGATCTCTTTTGTGTCTTGGATACCTGCGGCCAACATACACCCTACACAAACTCAAGTTTATCAAAATCCTAAGCAATCTTGTACAATGAACTTGCATTTATAGGATTAAACTTTTAGAGGTATTAACAAAACCATGAGTGCCTAACTAGAAACAGAAACCTTTATGTAATATTCTTTATGAGGTTTAAACCCTATTTTCAGACCAACCGGAACACCTCGAGAAGTTTGACTAGGCTTCTTCATAGTCTTTGGTATGTGTTTAATTACACATACCTTTGACCACTAAAACCGGACTTAAATGACTAAAAACGTACCAAAAATACATTGTATTTGTATGTTTTGCATTTGTATTATGCAGGTAACGGATATCCAAGAAAAGGACAAAAATCAAAGCCAAAACAACAAAACCGAGCACGAGAACGGAAAGACCGTGAGAAGTCAAAAAGACAAAAGTCAAAGTCAACAAAAAGTCAAAGTCAAAGTCAACCCCGGGAAGTGGCATTGGAAAGAGCATCAAAAACCGAACCCGAAAACCTAAATTGCCAAAAGTGGGCCCACCCGTACCCACCTAGTGGGCCCAGGTCAGCCCACTTATACACTTATACCTTATACACCCTAAACCTTATAAAAGGCCCAACACCTTTTATATAAACCGGCCCAACAAACTAACCCATCACCACCTTTATAACACCCCTGTTAACAATCCCGTTATCCCTTACCCTTTTAAACTTAACCCCGTTAGTCCTTAAAAGGACTAACGGTGCAAACCCAACCCAAACTTCAAGGACCAAGGTTACATACCTTAAGGACGATGGATGCAATAACATATGACACTTTCAGGGACCATTCTTGCCATGTCTCCAAACTTCAAATAAAGAGGGAACACTGTACATATTCCTTAATGTGCCTTGTCCTCACTACCAGACAAGACATCATCCCCCTTTCTTCTCCCCTATGTCGACCAACACCTTTACATACCTTATCCCTCCACATGATACCTTGGCAATCCCAATTCACCCCATTCGTCCAAGGTAGAAGACAAAGATTTGATGGCTAAGATTAAAGAGCTTAGGGAGCACTCAATTTGGACGGCCAAGATAAGAATTTGATGATCCTCACACAAGAAGCACACTTCAGTTCTCCTCACAAAAGAAACACACATCCTTTAACCTTCATTAGCTTAGTATAAATAGGTCCTTTGTAAGCCATTGTTGGCACCTAGCTTTTGAGTTTTCAGCTTATAATTTAAGTTTTTTTTAGCTTATTGTAATGTTTTCTTAAAAGCCTTGTAATGATTTTAAGTTTAATGAAAGATTGAAGTTTTTATGTTTTACCCCGTTTTTAAGTTAAAAGTGTTTGATGATCTAAAACTGTTTTATAAGCTCACATAAGCTCTTTTTATAACATTCTTAAGCTGTTACTTAAGTCTTACAAAACTCTTTCATAGTTTGTAAGGTTTAAGTTTATTTTACCTAAAATCACTCAAAAAGCTTTTTGGATGATAAGCCAAACTTGGATGGGCTTATGGACACTACTAGCTTATCTTTGATAAGCTAGAGCTTATAAATAAGCTCTTTTGAGCTCATTTGCCCTGTTTTGAGCAAGGGCCTTTGTAAGTTTCATTTTTCCACATTTATTTAACTGCTTATTTGTGCTTATTGTCTACTTATATTTGCTTAATTGTGTTTGCTTATGATGTTTAATGCTTATTATGCTTGTTTTATAGTTTAGAAATCATTTGTTTGAGTTTTCTTATAAAACTGTCTTAAATACCTTAAAGTATTGCATAATCTGTTTTAGCTTATTTAAGTGCTTATTGGATATTGAAATGTGCTTAATATTGATTCTTTAGTTTATTTAACATCTATTCTTGGAAATTTGTGGCTTAAATCAGTCTAAATCAAGTTTTAAAAATGTTTTATAAACTTAAAGGGGTGTTTGGTTTAACTGTTTTAATGGGTCATAATGGGTCAAAACCTATTTTGTGCACTTGAGTCAGTTTAGTTTAGCTTAAATTAGTCCTAAGAATCAGTTTGTTTAAGTTTTTAAGTAGTAAATCTCATTTTTAAGGTTTTAAGAAATTGTGGTTTGAAACTGTTAGCTTATAGCTCATTGCATTTGCTTATTTGATTGTGCTTTTGCTTATTGTTGATTTGTGATGTTTTTTGTGTTTATGCATGTGTTAAAGTTAGATAGGAATCAAGTCTAATTGCCTGCATTTGTCATTTTTGTGTTTTGCCAAAACTGTCAAAAATTTGCTAAGTATTGAAAAGTTTGAGAAAATGCTTTTTCAAATGCTTATTGTGGCTTATTCTGAATTTCAAACTCTCTTTTGAATGTTGATATAAGTTCTTTGAGGTCAAAGCTTAATCTGTTTGTAGGTTATATAGTCATAAGGATCTATTTGATTGCTTATTTTTAAGCTCAAAATTGGTGTTTTGTTAAGTTTGCAAAAGTTTGCAAAAATTTGTCTAAGTGTCAAAACAGTGTGAGATAGCTTTTTCATGAAGCTTTTTAAGTGCTTATTTGAATTTCAAACTGCTTTTTCATTGTTGCTTATTGTAGCTTTTTGGCCATTCTTTTTAGTGGTATAAGCCACTAAGCCATAAGGATCTGTTTTCTAGCTTAAAAATAAGCTAGAAAAGTCCCTTTTGGCCTTTTTGCTTATCAGTTTTGGCCAAAAAGTTATTTGCTTATTTAGGCTTATTAGCTTATTGCATTTGCTTATTCTAGGTTTAGTTGCTTATTAGGTTAGTTTAAGCCCAATTTAGCTTATTTCTTTCAGTTTAGAGCTTATTTAAGCTTATTTGCCTTGTAGCTTAAAATCCTTAAGTTTTATAGCTTTTTAAGTTAACTGCCATTCTAGCTTATTGTAGTTGCTTATTTTTGATCAAAAGTGCTTTTTAGGTATAGTTAAGTTCCTATCTTTGCTTATTTTGAGTTTTGTTAGCTTTTTAGTGCTTAATATAGCTAAACAGTTAGCCATTTTTAGTCATTAAGTATTTAGCTTATTCTGTCTCCTTTAACAGCTTATTTTGTGCTTATTCGTGGTTTATAAAAAAAGTGTTTTTGTAAAAAGTGCTTATTTTTAAGTCTTCTAAAAAGTTGTAAAAAAATGGCAATTAAAAAACATTTGGGAATTGGGGGAAGCCAAGGGTGAGCAGGACTCGAACCCGAGACCTCTACCCCAATTCAACCAAACGTTTTATACTCAACACTCACTACCACTAGCGCCTTTGGGTCTTTTCCGTTTTATTTTGCATAATCTATATACTTATACACGTTTTCATCCCATTTTCATATAAGCACTTCGCAGCTTATTTAGGCTTTTTCTTAGCTTATTCGATAACTGGCTTAACCAGCTTATTTTTCCTAAGACCCTTATACAATTTAGGACTTTCCTGCAATTTTTCATATTTTTTCAACTTTATTTGTTATTTTTATTCATTTTTTGAAGTTTAATATTTTAAAAAATCATTTAAAAATAGTAAATTAATTCAGAAAAATACAAAAAAATAGTTTTTAGATTTAGATTAAATATTTTAAGGTTTACAAATTATAAAATCTTTTTCATCATTTTTAGATTTTTAATTTCATTTTTAGCTTTTTAAACTAATTCTAGGAAATAGGTTTTAATTATAAAAAGTAGTGAAAAATGTTTTCTAAGTTTTTATGATATTTTAGACTTTTCTAAAGTAGAGAATCATTTTTTGAATTTTGTAGGAATTAATTTGTCATTTTCTAGAATTTTAAATAGATTAAATAGGTGTTAATTCATAAAAAATTATTAAAAAGCCAAAAAAATATAAATCATTTTTAGAAAATTTTCTTTTGTCATTTGAAAGGTTTAGAAACTAAGTTTGAATTTTAAGGGTTAATATTTGCCTTAGCTAGTTTTTAGTCACGTTTTTAGGATTCTCGTTTTGCGTTTTTAGTTTAAAATAGTTTTGTCTTAATTGTTTTTAAGTGTTTACATATTTTTCCTATAGTTTTAGAAAACCAATCATAATCTTGTTCCATTCAAGCATCGATTATCAAAATGACTCTCGACTTTCAATTGCATTCCTCGTTGGGGATAACGACCCGGGAATCATACTTCCGGATTTACTACATTGAGAGATTTTTGATTCTTATCCTCTTATTTATATATTTATAAGTATATTTTATATTTATTTATATATATATTTAAAAGGGTTAGCATAAAGATCAATCAGTCTTCTTCTCACCAACACCTGTATTCTTCGGGCATTCCTCATGAATATGTCCAAAAACCTTACAAGATGAACACCTAGGAGGTTTCCACTCGTACTCAACATGAACATTACATGTATAATGGCCCTCTTTAGTAATTTTAGGCATAGCCACGACAATGTTATCTTTCAATGCCACATCAGCTCGAAGCTCAATAATAACTCTAGCATAGCTTGACCTACCCCAAGATTGCATGCACATATCAGATGTATAAGAGTCAAGCATTAGAGGGGTACCTAGTTTAGTATCAGATGTGTAGTTTTCTTGTGCTTTGTTCATTGTTTTGTTGGCGTAGTGTATGGGCTTGAAATGTTTGTCGGTACTTTGCCCTAGCACTGCCCCGACAGCATAATCACTTGCATCGCACATGATTTCAAATGGCAATGACCAATCTGGCTTGATCATGATTGGTGCCTGCGTTAGTTCACGTTTTAACTTTTCGAATGCTTGGATGCATTCTTTTTTAGAAGTTAAATGGGGCGTCTTTAACTAAGAGATGGGTCATTGGGCGTGCGATTTGTGAGAAATCTTTTATGAATCTCCTATATAAACCAGCGTGTCCTAGAAAGCTTCGAATGGCTTTTACATTCGTGGGATATGGCAGTTTGGAGATTGCCCGATTTTAGCTTTATCGACCTCAATCCCAGATACTGATACCTTATGTCCGAGGATGATTCCTTCCTTTACCATGAAATGGCATTTTCTCAGTTAAACACAAGGTTGGTTTTCTCGCACATTTTTAACATCTTTTTAAGGTTTTTTAAGCAATGGTCGAAAGAACTTCCAAAGACGGAGAAATCATCCATAAATACCTCCATGTTGTCCTCGATAAGCTCATGGAATATGGCTGTCATGCAACGCTGAAAGGTTGTTGGGGCATTGCATAGTCCAAAAGGCATTCGTTTGTATGCGAAAGTCCCATAGGGGCAGGTGAATGTGGTTTTCTCCTGATCTTCAGGTGCGATAGGGATTTGAAAATACCCTGAAAACCTGTCTAGAAAGCAGCAGTATTCATGCCCAGCTAGGCGTTCGAGCATCTGATCGATAAACAGAAGTGGAAAGTGATCTTTCCGGGTTGCGTTATTCAATTTACGATAGTCGATACATACGCACCATCCAGTGACAGTCTGTTGCGGGATGAGCTCATCTTTCTCATTCTTTAATACGGTCATTCCTCCCTTTTTTGGGAAAACCTGGACCGGACTCACCCAAGGACTATCGGAGATGGGGTAGATTAATCCTGCGTCAAGGAGTTTTACTACTTCCTTTTTTACTACTTCCTTGATGTTGGGGTTTACCCGTCTTTGAGGTTTGACACTTAGTTTGAACTCATATTCCAAGAGAATTTTGTGAGTACAGAAGGATGAGTCGATCCATTTAATGTCCGTAATACCTTATGCGATTGCCCCTTTATGATTCCGAAGAACCTCGAGGAGCCTGACTTTTTCAACGGTGGATAATGCGGATGAGATGACCATTAGGAGTTGGTTGTTATCCTGGAAGAGAGCGTACTTAAGGTTTTTAGGTATTTATTTCAATTCAAGTTTGGGTGGTTCAACGCTTGATGGTTTTAATCGGTTCTCCGGAGCTTTCCATTTGAGCGGTTCTACCGGCTCTGTCCTTGGGTAAAAGGAAACTGCAAGCACTTCGTTAGAATATTCCTCTTCTTCTACAGTCCATTTTCCAACATGGTTTACTGTGTCGATCGATTGTTCCTGGACCAGCATAGCGGTATGATCGGCGCAGTATAGGTAATCATCACGGGAGTATTTGGATATGGATTTTCCAATGTTGAAGGTGACGGTTTCACTTCCGACCCTTAGACTCAATTTTCCTTCATGGACGTCAATTACAGCTCTTGCCGTAGCGAGGAAGGGCTGTCCCAAAATGATCGGGACTAGCTCATCTTCGTCCATTTCCAAAACTACGAAGTCAACTGGGAAGATGGACTTGCTTATTTTCACCAATAGATTCTCGCAAAACCTGATGGGGTATTTGATAGATCGATCGGCTAGTTGAATACTCATTTTGGTAGGTTTAAGTTTAGAAATTCCTAATCATCGGAAAATAGAGTGTGGCATGAGATTTATGCTTGCTCCTAAATCAGCAAGGGCGTTCTTGACTGTTAGGGGTCTGATAAAACATGGCAGTGTGAAACTTCCTAGGTCCCTTTCTTTTTGGGGCAGACTCCTTTAGATAATAGCAGAACACTCCTCACTCAGTTTGACTGAGGATGCCGCCTTTTCAAGTTTCTCCTTATGTGAAAGGAGATCTTTCAAAACCGTGGCTCCCTTGGGCATGTGAATCATGGCTTCAAGGAATGGCAAATTGATGTGAATTTGCTTAAAGATTGAGAGAAGCCGCTCATCCTCGTCATCCTTTTTCTGCTTCTTTAATCTGGACGGAAAGGGCAGATTGGATGACTTGGAAGGTTGGTAAAAGATGGATGGCCGAGGGGCGGGTTCTTGTATAATGCTTGGTTCTTTTCCCTCAGGCCTTTCTTTATTGATTTCCCCCTCAGTGAGGTTGTCAGACGTTGGTCGTGGTGGAGCTGGGAAAGGTGGGTCTTGGGTGCTAACTCCTGATCTGGTTGTTATGGAGAAAAGTTGGTGCTTCAGGTTCAGGAGTTTCGCTTTTCCTGATCGTGGAGAAGATTTGGGAGAATTGTTCATGCAATTCTTTACGATGCTGGTCAAGCATATCTCCTATCCTTTTCGCGTGGGACTTCTTTTCGAGCATAAAATTGGCGAGCTCGTCTTCAAAATTACTTCTAACAATCCATTCGAGGCCATCTTCTCCTTTTTCTTAACTTTTGTTGTTCCCCCATGGTGGGGTATCGTCGTTCTGATAAAACCTTAGAAGGGAAGGATCATCGTAGATGTCTCCCTCGGACAAGCATACCTGCTCGGCCAGGTTGGTTTGCTTGCATTCATCAGCCTCGTGGGATCCTCCGCAGTAGTCGCAGATTAGGTAGGGGGTTTTCAACCCAACTTCTCGAGTAGGTGTTTCGAGGTAGGAGATTTGGTTGCATGCCCTTTTTAGACATCCCCTGAATGTAGGTTGCATTGCTTCCGAAATTGAAGAAACGTTCATGGTTAGTGACATGTCGTCCCACAGATCGTCTTGGTATTGGAAATATTCTTCAATTCGATTCCACCCCTCATCTTCGGTGAGAGAGCCGAAGCGGAATTAAGCGAACTGATCGAGTTTCATACGGTTGTCCTGGGATATGTTATAGTAAAAGATTTGTACCAGAAGCCATTTCTGTATCCCATGATGATAGACCTATTTGATTAGGTCCTAGAAATGGGCCCAGATGCTTTTGATAGGTTCGTTGTCCCCTTGTTTGAATCAAAGGATTAAATCTCTAAGGGACGAGGTGCGTCCTATAGGAACTAACTAAAGTTTGTCCCAAAGATATCATGACACGAGCTGATCCCATGTCGTGCGATTTGAGCGGGTATCTGTCAAACCATTTTTACGGCGCTTTTGCCTTGAGGAGCGGATAGAAGAAGCGTAGCCTAATGTATCCCCTTGTGGCTCTGTCGGTTTGTATTTTCAGACGATACTTAATTATGCTTAAAGATGACGAAGGAAGGGTCCTCGTTTCTCATCCTTAGATTGTGCATGTTTCCTTGAATTAAACAGGATTCATTGCGTCGATGATTCTTTCTTGTTTTGTTTCGGCTAGAAGGCTGATTTTTGTTTTGGTTTGTGAAATAGCCGAGAGAATTACGGGTGAAAATGTTCAATGTAAGTTTCTGGAGTGGTTTGCGGGTTGTGACTTCAGTGTTTTCTTTCTGAGGATGATGACACATGGTCATCAAGAGAGGTTTCCTTTCTGCTATATGCTAGAGATTTGTTCTGCTGTAGACGGCAGGCGGCTTTCCTAAGCCTTCGGAATTCTCTTGTCGCGGTTCGCTCGATGGTTGTTATAACCTTTTAATAATACACCGGTGCTATTTGTCATGAGACATAAGGATTTACAAAATAAATAACAACAGAAGAAAAGAGAGACTTACCGAGAAAGTATATGCAGAAATTAAATTCTATACTGAAACGAATTCAAGCAAGTATATCTAAGCTAAACTTACTTTCAAACCCTAACAATTCCCTGGTAGCGACGCCAAGAAACTTTTGCGGTTGCGTAAAGGGACTCTACAAGAATTCACCACTCCCTCAAGGCAGAGTTACCTAACTTTGTAGTAGTTAGTATAGGCAATAGACGCAAGGTTATGTTTATCCGTTCTCTAAGGGAAAGGTTGCGGAGGCTTGTTCACTAGGGTCTAACAGAATTCTGGATTGAGAGACTAGGATTATTTTTGTGTTTTTTATATTTTTGAAAGCAGGTATACATCTAATTGGTTTGAGTACGTTGTTTGTTTAAACTACTAATTAAACTAATATCAATCTACTGGCGTGATACACTTTTATGATAAGATAATGTATTTACTTAATCATGCATTACGTTTCAGATTGGCTCTTCTCCTAATCTTGCTTTTGCCTTGTCACACTTGTGAGGATATGTGTATGTATTTCCTCAGTCCATGAACGGATTACACACAACTCCGGCCGCTATTTAATATTTCGTTAGGCAACTCGACAACAAGTAAGGAGTAGTATGAAGACAATTACAAGGCCCCTAAGTGTCTCAACAGTAAATGCATGGAAATAATCTTAAAGAGGGATCAACCCATAAAACAGGGCAAGGTAGTATGACAGACGATTACCGATGGATCCTTTTCTACGCACTCGCGTTTCCCTAGACGTGTCTATAGTGATACAGATAAAAAATGGTTTTCTAGAACCTAATGTGCACAATCATCAATCAAGAAGCAACAATAAAAGGATCTACAATCTGACTTTCATTCACTCATAAGCAAATACAAAGAAGGGTTTAGCCTCGCATGTTATAAAGAAAGCAAAGAGATAAATCAATCACACAACACATAGACATATTGAATGATTAATGATAAATAACCTTACTTGAATTAAAACATGGATTCAAAGTAGTCAAGTAGGTTTTTGGAAGGGCCCCCTAAAAACAAAGGACCTTATGAAGCTGCTACACAAAAGCTAACAGGTTTGTACCTCTAAAAGTTATACAAAGTTACACACCTGAAACCCTAAAATCGGTTTAGTATATATTGAGATATTGCTGCATCCTGACGCCGTCGCTACGTGGATGATTCTAGATCCTCATTGAGTAGGCTACGTCCTGACGCCGTCACTAAATCACTGACGCCGTCACTAGATGGATCACGACGGCGTCGCTTTATGCATGTGACGCCGTCTCCACGTTCTGAAACAATATTTCTTTATGGATTTGGTGTAGGTCTGTAATCTCGTCCGTTTCTTCTTCAAATGAGCCCAAGTCACGTTTATTGCCTCCAAATGCCATCCAAGTGCTAAAAACCTAAAAACAAATGATTAAGCACATAATCTGGGCATATTTACATGATTTAGGGGGTTAAATGACCCTGAAATAGTGTATAAAGTAACACCTCGTCAGCGTACCAGATAGATCAGTATTAATATGCAAACAAATTTGTGACCAAAAATAGGTAACTGATGACTAAATATAGTTCTAAATATTATTGTAAGTTTTAATTTTTATTGTATTATTTTTAGTTCTATTTTAATTATTGTAATATTTTATTTTAATTAATGAAATTTTAAATTTTTTTTTAAAGTGTTCGGTCACCTGTCCGGTCGAATTACAGGGGTTTGGTCACTGTTTGGTATAAGAGAGAGAAAACTGGGATGACACTGATGTGGCAATCTGGTTTGGTCACCTAGTTTAATCGGATTACTCTTAGTCTAATAAATATGTTGAAACAAATCAGTTTATGTATCATGTTGATAGATCTAACATGTTCTTTTGACTTTTCACACTACTACAAAAACAGGCTAATAAATATGTTGATAGATCTAACTCTTAGTTACGCCATAGAAATGAAGACTTAAATACCAGTTTTGATCAGAACGATTTACCGCGTAGGTGGATACTTAGACCTACGATGTAACCAAGCCGTAGCTCGTGAAGGAATATAAGCCAAAGAAGACTTACGGCGTAGGTCATCACTTATGCCTACGCCATAATGATGTCAAGCCCAACAAAACCCATAAATACAAGCCCTAATTCAGTCACAAAAGACACCTCATCAAAGATAGATCGACATTTAATCATATCAAACATTATGTTTATTTCATTTATTGATTCATATACTTATTGTTCTGTACTTTACAACATGACCGGCTAAACACTTCATGTGTTAGCCTAGTTTTAAGTTAAGTAATGCATTGATTCCATTGTCTTCGTTTAATTATCATTTTGAATGGATATCTTATTTGTTTGTCGTTAGATCCTCGCGTTTTGGTAGTGTCTATACTAGTTTAGTACTTAGTAGGCTAGTAAGTAAGTGCCCACCTCAAAGTTAGTCTACTAGGTTGATCGAGATGGGATGGCATCCATTTTGGTTGTATAGAGGTTGACCATATCACCACCTAAGCTAGAATAGGGACTTAATAAGTGTGGGTAAACACATGTTAGTAATCACTCATAAGCGTTTAAATGTCAAAAAGTGATAATGTTGACATTAGACAAATTACTTAGGGTAGTTGGGCGTTTAATGACTATGACCTAGATACCTGGTTTCTATGAACAATGGAATCGAGATCATAGCGACTATAGGTTAAGTTGCGACTACTAATCAGGCCTAATGATATTAGAACCACCATATAAAGCGAGAGTTAGACATTACATTAGGAAAATGAATCATGGCGTTAATTAAGGAGTAACTATGTTAGCACATGTTCTCCCATTGATTAGTAAACACATTTCCATTTCTGTTATTAGTTTAATTTCATTTAATCATAACCGCCCTTAGCTCTTGGGACGACCTCGGATTTATCAAATCACTACATTACACATGATCGGGTACACTTCCCTTTAGTGCATATGTAGATCATAGGTAGACGATAACTTATAAATTTAAGACTAGATCACACGCATCATGTATACGTTACTGAGTATTGACAAGTATGGGTCAAATCTTTATATTTTTATTAGTTGCGTAATTTTTATGCTTAGCTAATAAGGGCGAAAAATCCTCGAATCCTCGTAGGGATCCCCGATCCCCATTGGGGACGGGGATGAGGATGTTAAACGATTCCCCGATGAGGATGGTGGCGGGGATGGGGACGAGGATAAGAAACAGGGATGGGGATGGTAAATGTGTACATCGAACGTAATAATCGTACATAAAACATTTACACCTTCAAAAAACATATATAATATAACTACGCGTTCTTAAGTGTTATTAAAAAAATTGTTCGTCAATCGGAAGGGCCAGACATATATTTCTACCGAGTGACGTATTATAAATTACTTCTTCGCAATTAAATTGTTATTTTTTAAGCTTTATAAGTTCATAGTTTTGTATTTTTTATAATTCAAGGTTATGTTTTTTAAAAAGTATTTATTACTTTTAGTAGTAAAATTAAAAATTTGCATGTCCACACTAAAAATTTGGACTCCCTAGTTTTTTCGAGTCTTTGATTACGTCCAAACACACTATATATATAATATAATAGTATATAAGGATTATATCAAATAATAGTATAGTAAGTATTTTCCGTCGGGTTCGAGAAACAAACTTTTAACCAAAGTTGTCTCCAAAACCTCCCGGGTCGTTTTCCCTCGACGAAGTGTGAATTAAAAATCGGTTAAGTCCGTGATCGCGCGTTCTGAATGGTTTTGAAAAGAGTTGATTGGGGTTTTCTAAATCCTACTAAATATAAATGACAAGTAGATAAATGCATAAAAACAAGTAAACAAGAATTGAAAATTAAACACGTAAGCATAAAATGTAAACGGGAAATAAAAACGCGATATTTAAAACCTAAATTATCTATATTTAAACTTAAAATGATTTTCTAAACTATTTCTAATCCTATTTGACTATTTAAGAAGAAATGCTAAAGAAATCCTAAAACGAGAACACTTAAAGTTGAAAAATGAAGAAAACGAGAACGGGAACGAAATCCCGTTCTTTAAAAAGTGAAATTTCAAAATATTAACCCTACGAAAGGAAATTTCAAACCTAAGCCTAAAATATGATAAGAGAAAATTTTAGAAAAAAGAATTTTATTTTTTTTGATTATTTTTCTATTTTTTATGATTTTTTAAAGTTTTAAATGAAAATAAATGATTAAAAATACTAAACGTTGAGTTAAAAATCTAAGAAAATTACTAAAAGCAGCTTATGATAAACAGAATGCAAGAAAAATATAAAATCCTAAAGTGCTAAACTCAATAAGCCGGGAAAAAGCAGAAAAGCACACGAAGTGCTTATTTATAAAAGAAACTCAAAAAGGTGTTAAAAGTATTAAAGGTGCACCTTAGGACGTAAAAGTCCCAAGGGCGCAGTGGTTTGTGTGTGTTGTGTTGAGTGTTATAAAAGGTTGAGGAGGGTTGAGGTCCAGGGTTCGAGTCTTGCTCACCCTGGATTTCCCCTCTTCCCTTTTTTTTATTTTTGCAAAATCCTAAAAGGCAAAGTTGTAGAAAACTGAAAACTATCAATTTTAATAAAAGCAACTATTTTTGAAACTCTCTAAATAAGCTAGAAATCAGCTGAAAAGCTAACAGATTATATAAAACTTCTTTTTGATTTTTTATGAAAACTTAAGCAACTAAGAGGCTAAAAATAAGCTATGACCTAGCAAAATAAGCAACTTCTAAACTAACCCTAACCTAATAAGCTAATATGAAAAGAAATAAGCAAATGACATAAGCAAGAATGAGCTCAAATAAGCACAGCAGTACTAACTTAGAGTTAGTACTGCTAGCTTAAATTTTTAATGCTGCTCCCACGAAATGACTTAATAAGCTAAGGACAATAATAAAATAACCTAAGACTAACTTAATAAACTATTCTAAACTAGAAATAAGCACAAAGAAGCAAGCCATAAGCTGAGGATTTCAAATAAGCACTTAGTGAAAAACTGAAAACCAAACAGACAACTTAGCTACTTTTGGCTTATTTTTAACTATGTAAATAGATCCTTATGGATTTCTAGCTTATACTACCTTAAACCTTAACCAAAAAGCTGCATGAAACAACTTTTAAAAATCATTTTGAAAATCAAATGCTTATTGAAAAAGCTCCTTGAAAACTACTTATTTTCTCAATATGCACTCAGTGAATATGGGTTTAAAAAAGACAAAATGCAATTTTTCAACTTAAAAACATATTGACAAATAAGCTAATTTATAAAAACTAAATCAAGATGATCATTAACCTACAAACTACTTGTGCTGCTAATATTAAGACATAATAACTACTTTTACCCTCTGAAAATTAAACTTGAAAAAGACCTCTTGTCTATTTTGACTACTGATGCAGTATACCAAATTCTAGCCACTACTTGAATCCTACAAGTGCAGACCTAAAGAAACTATTTGAATCATCATTTAAAGATTAAAATAAGAGCAAAAAGAGTAACAAACTCAACTGAAACAAGTTTGAGCTTATATTGCTATATAACTAAAATAAAGCTAACAGATGCTAATTACTACTAATAAATTTTGAATAAAACTAATTAAACCTAAAAGTAACCTTAAATCTTCATCTTATAAGCCTAAGTATGAGATTTAAATCTAATTTAAAGAACCAAATGGTCACAAGCAGTACTAACTCAAGTTAGTATTGTTTGAACCAAACACCCCTTTAAACTACTTAATCCCATATTAAGCTTATGAAATTTAGATTTAAAGCCCAAATTGCTAATACCAGATAGTATATAGCTAAAAACAGACCTAATAAGCAAATTTAAATAACTAAATAAGCTAGAATAATAAGCTACAAGCTAATGCTAATTTTTATGGTTTTTAACTGTTTTATAAAAGTAAAGTGCAAACTAAGATCTAAGCCAACAGATAAACATATTAAGCATAAAACATCTTTAATAAACAACAATAAGCTACTTTTAACAGAAATAAGCGAGTAATAAGCAGTTTTAAGCTAAAAGTAAACAGATAAGCTAGAAATTAAATGACAGCAAAGAGAATGAAAAAGGAAAAGGAAATGGTACCTTCACCTCAGCTAAACAGAGGTATTTGCTCACAATAGAGCTTAATCTACAAGCTCTGGCTTGTAGATAACAAGCCAGTAAAGTCCAATAAGCCCGTCCAAAATTGGCTTATCATCCCACATTAAGCAATCCATTATAAGCAAAGGTAATTGACTGTTTTGGTGAAATAATGAACTTAAAAGCTTAAATAAGCTTTTGAGAAAGCTTATTTAAGAAATACAGGAGTAAGAGCTTATTTAGAGCTTATTTAACCAATTGAAAACATTTGCATCAAAGTAAACAGAATTTAAAGACAAAATTTGAAAAGAAAATTAAATTTCATTAAAACTTGAAAGGATACAATGCTTTAAAAAGAAAATACAAGTAAAAATAAAGGACAATTAACTAAAATAAGCTAATCTACACTACCCTACTCCTAGATATCGATCATTGTGTGAGCTTCCTCATATTTATAGTGATGTGAGGAGTCTTCTAGATCCAGGGACGCTCCTCCTCTTTTAATCTCAGCCCTTTAATCAAACCGCCTCAATGATCTTGCAATCATGTCCCTTGATTTGATAAAACATCACATCACCCAATCATAGGTTTGGGGATCGCCAACGTGGACCCCTGATGTCAGAGGTGTCAAACTTGTTCTTCTAGAAAGGTTAAATTCACTTAAAACAGGGTTAAATGGGTGCAGGGTAATTTGGGTGAAGGAGGTGAACAGTAAAATAGGTTTTCCCGCGCCCTTTTCTTTATACGTTTTAAGTTTAACTCGGGCAATTAGATGATTGACTTGGGCTCGGGTTTTGGGCATGGAAATGGATTTATAAGGTAAAGATTATATACTTAACGACCATTAGTTATGGACGAATGGTGTTAGGGTTTTTGGGACTTTTGGTGAATTTGTGTTATCTTTAAGGGTATTTTAGGTATTTTGAGGGTTTTTGTCTTTTGTAAGTTTGACCAAGGGTTGACCATGGTTGACTTTGTTGACCCTAGCTTGATAATTCCCGGCTATTGTGCACTATTTCCTTCTCGTGTTTGGCTTTGTCCATTTTTTTGCTTTGATTTTTGTCCATTTCTTTAATATCCGTACCTGCACATACACAAACAGAAAAACAAGCATATATTTGCCATTTTTATTATGTTTTTGGTTATTTGGGTTCGTTTTACAAGGTAAAAGGTATGTGTAAAATTGCACATACCAGTCTTCCCGCCCATCTTTTCACCAAAATCAAAAACACATATTCTATTCATTGCCCCCCTTTTTTCTTCTTTTTCACTTGTAGCTAAATTGCTCATTCTTCACACACACACGCAAAAACAATCACTTTAATTGCTCATTCTTTACTAGTTCCTTATAAATTTACCACTAACAATGTATATAGACATCATCCAACATCAATTCCGTCATCAACTCCATGTTGTACGGTCTCATCTCCTACCACGATAGGTACCACCTATTGGAACCGTAACTCCATCTTGAACCCACTAAATCTTGTTTTATCCAGTAATTAGTTTGTTTATCAATTTCTAGCTATGTGTACTTATGTATGAGTGTATGATATATATTTTTATGTAAATGTATGTTGTATTCAGTAACCTTGTTGGATCTAAAGTGTTGGATTAGAATTTACATGTTTTTGTATTATCAGTACTCAATTTAACTTTGTGGGTGCTTATCTTAACCATTAGGTCCTAATTTTGACTTGCTAGGTATACATTTGAGTTTTCATTGATATAAATCCTTAACAATTTAAGCTAGTTCCTCAACAGAATTTGAAATACCTACTAAACATGTGTATATTTGTCTTTTCAACCCGTGGATTACGTTTTGAAAAATTCTATGGCTTCATGTTACACCGAAAGAATAATGAGTTTGGTAAGGCGAGATCATCCACATGTAGCGACTTTCGTCTCGGGCCATCCCAACCTTGCCGGCTAAGTGCTGGCTTTTGCCACCACAAAGACTAGTATCGGGACTCACGGACCTTAGGTTTCAAAAACTCTCAGGTTTACCGTACATAATTGCTTTCTAAAAATAAATAAAAATAGAATAGTCAAAGTTTAAAAAGGAATATTTGATTTAACAAAATGAAATCTATCTTATTACTTCAAACTAATATTAAATACATTTATGAATTGTTGTAAGATAGGACATGTTCCCTGTCATGTGCCTTGAGCATCCACTATCAATCACTCCTTGATCCTGTAAATCCATTTGTGGATTGCCCTGCACATTAGATAAGAAAATCAGTTTCTTTTGGGGACCCAAGCCATCACTGACTTGGATCTGCCTTGTGCATCAATATAATCAAACTTCTTTAGGGTGATTGATGCACTATTGTGTTTAGAAACATGGTCTAAAACTTTAGTCTTTGGTTTCTAAACCCAACAAGCTAAGTCCTTAACAACATTAACATTATTTCCCTTAACAGCATTAACTACTGCCTTTGGCCTAGCAGTATTAACTTCTTTACCCCTAGCAGTATTAACCCTTTGATTAATATTACTATTTTTAAATGTTGTGTTCTTATTAATGGACCTTTTAACAGTTGAATGTGCTATTTTAGAAAGATATAACATTGGTCTAGCAGTATTTACTGTTGTTTTTAAGTGAGCAGTATTAACTTGTCTAGCAGTATTAACTGATACTTCTATTTTAGAAATATTTTGTCTAGCAGTATTAACTGATACCAAACCAGACTTCATTAGTACTGCTCTTGGAACCATGTTCTTTTTAGCACAGGGGTGAGTCTTTTTAGCAAAGTTTTGATGATTCACCCTTTGAGCATTGTTCCAAATAGGTTTTACCATCCTTTGATTTTGAAACAGTTTTTGATGGTAATTGCAATCAATCTGCAAATGATTAAAGCTTCCACACACATAATAGGCCTTATTAAACATCTCAAATTGATTCCTAGTTTTTGAGACATCAAATTGTTCCAATTTCTTTGATTGCCTCTTGGACTGTGAGTGTTTTGCATATGATTCTCAACTTGTTTAACAGTTTTGCTGGCAGTCTTTTCTTGTTGTTTAGATTTGACAAACTCTTTCTTAACAATACTAGGCCTAACTGTTTTATTTTTATTTTTAGGCTGAGACACATCCTATTCCTCATCATCTGACACCCATTCTTTAATAATTGGGGCATCATCACTTTTCCTAACTACCTTAGGCTCTTCTTCACTAGATATAGCTTTACTGTTTTCAACTACAGGCTTATTAACAAACTCATCTAAACCAGTAAAAGACAAGTCAAGTTTTGGAGGCATGAAATTTCCTGTGTAGGGAGGTAGAACTGCATTATAGGCTAAACCTTTCTTGCAATTGTCAACTATCTAACACTCTCTGAGCTTGTTTAAACTTTTAGATGCATTTTCAAATTTATCTACATTAAGTTGAATGTCATCTTTTTTCTTTTTGAGCTATTTCAAGCTTCTTCCTAAGCTCTCTAATGGTTATTCCTCCTATATGAATTTCAACTTTTAAGCCCTTAATATCTTCTAAATAAATAGACTCATTTGTTTTATAAAATTCAAGTCTTTCTTCCACTGACTTTAAACCTGTCTTATAACCTAGAACCATTAACTCGTATTTCTTTAAATCTTTTAGTAGTTGATCATTTTGAGATTTAAGAGATTCAACAGTTTCCAGACAAGTTTTTGAACAAATAGAATCATTGGATACCTCAGAGTTATAATTTAAAGATGAGAAAGCCATAAGTGCATAATTAGGCCCTTCCTCTGCCAAATCTCTCTAGTCATATCCACCAAGACCATCACATGACACCAAAGCTGTGGAAGAAGATATTTCCATAGGCACACTCCTTCTTGAGCTTTCCTTGTTTTTGTTGTCTTGATTTCTTGAAGCTCTGCACTCCTTAGCAAAATGTCCCCTTTTATGGCAATTGTAGCACTCCACTTTGTGTTGGGAATTAAACTTATCTCACTTAGTACTGCCAAGGGAAGAGTTAGTACTGACAAGCTTAGTTAGTACTTATAGTTAGTACTGCCACTACAAAATGTTAGTACTGTCAGTTTATTAGTACTATTATAATAGTTAGTATTGTTAGTTATATAGTTAGTACTTCTAAAGTAATATGCATGAGATATATTAGGAATAGATATGCATTGATCACTTGAGTTATTAATATTTGTAGAGTAAGCATCATTAACTTGAGTGCTAGCAGTAGAAACTCTATGAGCAATATTAACTGCTTGAGCAGTATTAATTGCTCTATTAGTACTGCTAGTGTTGTTATTTGAAGATGACATAAAAGCCATATTCTATGTGGTTGAACTTGAGCTAGACATCCCTTTAACTTTTGGTTCATACACCTTGAGGTTGTTGTAGAGATCATCCGTGCTTATGTATCTATATCCAGCTTTATCCTCCACACAACAGCAATGTGCTGTTCACTCTGGTGACAAACTTCTTAATAACTTTTGATTAACATCTTCTTGTGAAAGCTTTTCATCTAAAAGCTCCAACTGACTAACAAACTTTTAAAGCCTATCAAAAGTTTAACTAAGCATCTCTGAGCTTGGAGCAGTAAAGTTTTCATATTGCTGCTTTAAGAGATTCCTTTGAGTCTTTCTTATAGCTGCATTCCCACCAAATCTCTTTTTAACAGCTTCCAGCAACTTCTTAGCATCCTTTATAGAGTTAAACTTTAACTGATGTTCATTGGGAATGCCCATTATTGCCGTGTCCTCACGCAATGCTATAGGTAAGCACTTAGAAAACTAAGAATCTCGATTCCCCTCGACTAATTACCTCAAAAAGTAGCTAAGTGTTCATTGAGGTGAATTAAAGAATCAAGAGTTTATAGAAGCCCCATTTTTACCATTATTGAAGATATACGCTCATTACCACTAATATTTTTGTTTTTTTCTCTTTTTCTCATTATTTTTTTATATATTTTAGCAACTAACTAATTTGACTTTCGTTATTTTCATAA
Source organism: Tanacetum coccineum (assembly GCA_026074375.1). NCBI lineage: Eukaryota > Viridiplantae > Streptophyta > Magnoliopsida > Asterales > Asteraceae > Tanacetum > Tanacetum coccineum. Next base: position 40,600 of record BQNB010008457.1, read on the forward strand.
CCATTAAGGATCATAGAACAAGATGCATTTCGATCCGAAAATGCCCCAAAAAGGATAAATTCATCGTCCCCGACTTTTTACTTGCTCCAAACCAAGCTAAAACGAAATCACAGTTTTTAAATATCAGTTAAATGATAACACTACTCATATTTGCAACAGTGTGAACTTTTCCACTACCCGACAATTTATATATCTTAGGGGGTGAATGTCTATTTGAATTCCACACGTGGATCAACATTTTGCAAATTCATATTTCCACGTCCAGGAAAGAATTAAGAGATTTGAAGCGAGAGCATCCCCTGTAGCGACTTTCGTCCTCGGCACATCCCAACCTTGCGGCTGAAGTGACCAGGCTTTTGACAACCCCCAACGACTAGTATCGGACTCACGGACCTCAAATTTCAAAAACTCTCAAGTTTCTCGAATATTCATAGCTTATAAAATAGAATAGTCAAAGTTCAAAGACATTTGAATTTAACAAAAAGAAATCTATTTATTAATTCAAACTTAATATTAAACATTTATGCAATTGTAACCCTCGACCTTTTAGAAGGCTGCAACATCGGTTGTGAGCCGGCAAGATGCAGCAAACTTTTATCAGTCTCGGATTTTTATTCTTACTATGGGCTTTTTTTAGAAGACTACCACATCGGTTGTGAGCCGGCAAGAGGTAGTAAACTTTTATCAGCCCACAGTTTTATATCTATTATTATCATATATATATATATATATATATATATATATATATATATATATATATTTACTTTATATAGAGAAGACTTCTTTTTGAAAAATTTAAGTATAAGTTTGAACTAAGACTAAAATTTTTGCTATATACTACATAAAAATTGTTGATTTAAGTTTAATCTTCAAAAACAGCACGTATTATTAATCCGGTTAAGAGCTTATGGGAGAAAAAGCCACAAATTACATACATGAGCTTTTAAGATTTCCAACTAATCCTTGTTTAGCATCCCACTCATACTTAACTCTATCATTTTTTGTTCTTCGCGAATTTCTGCGAACGCTTAGCCTAAAAGTTAAGGAACAAGCTAGAGCTCAACACGCTCGATCGGGTCAAAATTTACTCTTATTCTACCCAGCAGGAAAGTCAAAATTATGATAAAAACACTTATTTTAAAAAAAACATTTTTTTTGAAAATTTTGGTGGTAAAAATGGGATTATCCGAAAACAACGGCTGCAGGCACAATCAAATCGCTAGATTCCCCCCCCCCCCCATACTAAAACTACACATTGTCCTCAATGTGAGACTGTCACCCCCATACTAATTTCAAGGCATAATTCAAGTATTAAGGGTTCTCTACGCAAATCTAAAGCCATTTATTAAGTATGCTAAAGATAAACGATAATCGATAGATTAGGATATTGGATTCCCTAAATGAAGCTGAGGATATGAAGCTCGAATGTATGAATGAACAAAACCATGAGCACGAGAGTCTTCAAAATCCGGGTATCCTGGACATAAAATCACAAAACATAAACCACGAGAAAGGAAAAGGCGAGCCTCCTCACATCATTTGTTAAAAAAATAGATAAGAAGATAGAAATGCTTATTTTTGTTAACCGAGTCACGAGCTTGACTCGACCCCGAATTAAGTTGTCCATTGGGGGAGCAAAAATGGAAAAGAAAATCTCAATCGGTTTTCATTAATCTTTGGATAAACACTAAACACATGAAAGTTCCATCCCATGAGATACCAACCGGACTCAAAGTGGAATTCGGGTTAAAAAAGGTGGTCTTCACTCCACTAGGTCCCATGAGTAGAATGTAAAGGAGAATCCGCAGGGTAGGTGAGAAACGGGAGAAAAGTCCGAATGACAAATGTGAAGGAATCGTCATCTTCAACATTTTGAGAAACATTAATCTCACCTCCCCCTGAGTCAAAACATTCATCTTCATTAAGCGTATCAAAATTGTTTATCATGGCTGTATCAGGCTCAACGTTTAAGCAAATCTCATCATCTGGTGGTTCCGGAGGAGGACGAGGAAATGACGGATCGAAATGAAATGATTAAAACTCGGGAAGTTCCAAAAGGGGGTCATTTGAATTATCAGAAATAAAAACGCTAGTCAACCCTCCCTGATCGGGCCTCAATCAAAAAAAGAAACGAAACATACTCAGGAAGAGAGTTTATAAATTAGCATGAGTTAGTGGTACTGCCACATCCTCGTCTCTTCCGTAGATTGTCTAAAAGGCTCGAATTCGGGTAAAGAATTATCCAAATGAGAAAGAGAAGAATCAGATTCCTTAAACAAAGAATCACTATCCGTGACAGGAATAGGAACTGAGGAAGGAGACTTGAACACACGATCAGGATTAGGGTTGTCATTCAAAGATTCGATATTAGTAATAAGACGATGGACGTTTAATAATTTCTCACGAAGAATAACGTCTTGGATTTGAACAATATCTTCTAAGTCAAACTCTTTTTCTTCTTGGTCAACATCATTTACTTCCTCTAAGCTAACGTACTCGATGTCCTCAAAATCATTGTCATCACTTGAAGTATCATCATTGTTGGAATCGGATAAAATCTCAGAATGATCGCTCAAAGCATAAAAAATAGAAGAATCGTCACAAACGGGCACATCACACGTATCTTCGGAAATACCCTCAAACTCACTTGGGATTGGGACAAGGTTCTCAACACTAGACTTTATTAATTCATCTGATTCCATTTCCGGAATAGTGCTAAGATGCTCATCCCCCATACTTAGAGAGTTATCGGGCTCCTCGATCGGTAAGTCGGGTGTAATTGCTTTAGGCTTGCTATATATATAGATATATAAAAACTCCATCATCATCGTCAAATAAAATAGTAGGACAATTCCAGCTTGGACAATTAATATATTCTGATAGCTCTTCACTAATATTTTGCACATCTTCAAGGAGTTTACTCATCAATTCTTGAATATCCTCTTGTCGATATTTCTTATCCGTCAAAGCATCCTTAATTTCGCTAAATCTCTCCCAAGCTACCAATAAAACCTTTGGTGTTACTCCAAAAGGTATACGACTAAACTTCCATCCCCAGAAGGTGAAATATCTTTCCATAACCTTCCACATCGTTGATTCTTAAAATAATTTCACATGGAGTAAAACTTTGACTGTCGGCTTCTCTTCCTTGTTGATATTCCTTTAAGAACTTGTAAAAAATCATTCATAGTTTAAGAGCAATTCTTGCATAACATCAGTTGAATCTGCTCTATTTCCATAACTTGCTTAATTTAAGAAATCTCTCCTCAGTTAGGCAAAAGCCATTCACGTTTCATTAGGAAGCTATATGATCATACTCCTTTAAAAAGGCTTCTATAGCTTCCATTAGATTTTCTCTAGCTTGCAACAATTCCGTATCCGTTGCTTGAGGATGATGAATTTCGAAAACAGCGGGGGTTATATTGGTCAACAACCGGAAATAAATCGGATCATAAACAAAAATTAGAGCATAATTTTGTTCATCGGTTGACCCTGCACATATTCCATGAAGAACCCCAGCCATTATCACAAAGAATAAGTTGTGGCCTGACTCGGAAAATAATGTAAGGTTGGTTAACATTCCAAATCTTGATTGTGAACAGGGACCCTAGGCGAACGACGGGTGTGTTTCCCTGTTGAGCATCGTAACCCCGGATGAAAATCCCCTCTATAAAATTCACACGAGTATGTCCTCGTATTGGTATTAAGGGAGGATGGGTGAAAAAGTCGGTGTTTTACATTAAAGAATACGATTCAGGGTCTTAGACAAACTCATCTCCAGGATCTACAACTGCGGACAGCTCGGACAACTTTCCTACAGATAAACGGACCTCCACAAATACGACAAAGCCCAAAATGTTATACAAGACATGTCCACATGAAGAATTAAACTGAATAGAGGATAAAGAAGATAAGAATTAAACGGATAAGAGGTAACGGAGAATATTTTTGGGCTTTTGAAAATAATTCATAAGAAAATGAATTAAAATAAAAAATATTTTTGGTAACCGAAAATTAAACGTGCACGGTAGCTCTCTAAAAATACGTACAAGAAAGCGGAGGAGTTGATAAGCGCGAAGCGCTATTTAAAATAACCCTTCTCCTTTTGGGTGATGTTGATCAAACCCGCCTTAAACTTTCCTTAAAGAACGTAATCTAAAGGTGAGCTGTAACAACGATTAACAAATGGATATTTTTATATTCAAATAAAAGAAAATAGAAGTGTAAAATACAAACGGAAAATAACTTCACGAGGAAGGTTCTTCAAAACACTAATCTTACAAACGAAACAACGATGTCGTAACACACCTCACCTGGCAGCGCGCCAAAAATATAATACCGTCCAAAACACTATAATAAAATATATAATAAAGTATATAAGGATTATATCAAATAATAGTATAGTAAGTATTTTCCGTCGGGTTCGAGAAACAAACTTTTAACCAAAGTTGTCTCCAAAACCTCCCTGGTCGTTTTCCCTCGAAGAAGTGTGAATTGAAAATCGGTTAAGTCCGTGATCGCGCGTTTTGAATGGTTTTGAAAAGAGTTGATTGGGGTTTTCTAAATCCTACTAAATATAAATTACAAGTAGATAAATGCATAAAAACAAGTAAACAAGAATTGAAAATTAAACACGTAAGCATAAAATGTAAACAGGAATTAAAAACGCGATATTTAAAACCTAAATTATCTATATTTAAACCCCCTTTTAAAATGGTTTTTCTAAAGTTTTTACAAACTATTTCTAACCTATTTTAAAACTATTTCAGAAGAAAGCTAAAAGAAATCCTAAAACGAGAACACTGTAAAGTTGAAAAAGAAGAAAACAAGAACGGGAACGAAATCCCGTTCTTTAAAAAGTGAAATTTTAAAATATTAACCCTACGAAAGGAAATTTTAAACCTAAGCCTAAAATATGATAAGAGAAAATTTTAGAAAAAAGAATTTTATTTTTTTGATTATTTTTCTATTTTTTATGATTTTTTAAAGTTTTAAATAAAAATAAATGGTTAAAAATGCTAAACGTTGAGTTAAAAATCTAAGAAAATTACTAAAAGTAGCTTATGATAAGCAGAATGCAAGAAAAATATAAAAACCTAAAGTGCTAAACTCAATAAGCCGGGAAAAAGCAGAAAAACACACAAAGTGCTTATTTATAAAAGAAACTCAAAAAGGTGTTAAAAGTATTAAAGGTGCACCTTAGGATGTAAAAGTCCCAAGGGCGCAATGGTTTTTGTGTGTTGTGTTGAGTGTTATAAAAGGTTGAGGAGGGTTGAGGTCCAGGGTTCGAGTCTTGCTCACCTTGGATTTCCCCTCTTCCTTTTTTTTTATTTTTGCAAAATCCTAAAAAGCAAAGTTGTAGAAAAACTGAAAACTATCAATTTTAATAAAAGCAACTATTTTTGAAACTCTCTAAATAAGCTAGAAATCAGCTGAAAAGCTACAGATTATATAAAACTTCTTTTTGATTTTTTATGAAAACTTAAGCAACTAAGAAGCTAAAAATAAGCTATGACCTAGCAAAATAAGCAACTTCTAAACTAACCCTAACCTAATAAGCTAATATGAAAAGAAATGAACAAATAATTTAAGCAAGAATAATCTTAAATAAGCTCAGCAGTACTAACTTAGAGTTAGTACTGCTAGCTTAAAATTTTAATGCTGCTTCCACTAAATGCCTTAGTAAGCTAAGGACGATAATAAAATAAGCTAAGACTAACTTAATAAACTATTCTAAACTAGAAATAAGCACAAAGAAGCAAGCCATAAGCTGAGGATTTCAAATAAGTACTTAGTGAAAAACTGAAAACCAAACAGACAACTTAGCTACTTTGGCCTTATTTTTGACTATGCAAATAGATCCTTATGGATTTATAGCTTATACTACCTTAAACCTTAACCAAAAAGCTACATGAAACAGCTTTTAAAAATCATTTTGAAAATCAAATGCTTATTGAAAAAGCTCCTTGAAAACTGCTTATTTTCTCAGTATGCACTGAGTGAATATGGGTTTGAAAAAGACAAAATGCAATTTTTAAACTTAAAAACAGATAGACAAATAAGCTAATTTATAAAAACTAAATCCAAAAAGATGATCATTAACCTACAAACTACTTGTGCTGCTAATATTAAGACCTAAAAACTACTTTTACCTTCTGAAAATTAAACTTGAAAAATACCTTTTGTCTATTTTGACTACTGATGCAGTATACCAAATTCTAACCACTACTTGAATCCTACAAGTGCAGACATAAGGAAACTATTTGAATCATCATTTAAAGACTAAAAAGAAAGATCAAAAAGAGTCTAACACACCCAACTAAAAACGTTGAGCTTATATTGCTTTATAACTGAAAATCAAGCTAACAGATGCTAATTACTACTAATAAATTGTGAATTGAACTAAATAAACCTAAAAGAACTAAATCCTGATCATATAAGCCTAAGTATGAGATTTAAATCTAATTTAAAGAACCAAATGGTCACAAGCAGTACTAACTCAAGTTAGTACTGCTTGAACCAAACACCACTTTAAACCGCTTAATCCCATATTAAGCTTATGAAATTTAAATTTAAAGCCCAAATTGAGCTATACCCGATAGTAATCTAGCTAAAAACAGACCAATAAAGCAAAATTCCATAACTAAATTTGGAAACTAAGCTACAAGTCTAATGCAAATTTTATAGTTTTTAACTGTTTTAATAAAAGTAAAGTGCAAACTAAGATCTAAGCCAACAGATAAACATATTAAGCATAAAACATCTTTAATAAACAACAATAAGTTACTTTTAATAGAAATAAGCAAGTAATAAGCAGTTTTAAGCTAATAGTAAACATATAAGCTAGAAATTAAATGACAACAAAGAAAATGAAAAAGGAAAAGGAAATGGTACCTATACCTCATCTAAACAGAGGTATTTACTCACAATAAAGCTACTCTACAAGACTCTGGCTTGTAGATAACAACCAAGTAAAGTCCAATAAGCCCGTCCAAAATTGGCTTATCATCCCACATTAAGCAATCCATTATAAGCAAAGGTAATTGACTGTTTTGGTGAAATAATGAACTTAAAAGCTTAAATAAGCTTTTGAGAAAGCTTATTTAAGAAATACAGGAGTAAGAGCTTATTTAGAGCTTATTTAATCAATTGAAAATATTTGCATCAAAGTAAACATAATTTAAAGACAGAATTTGAAAAGAAAATTAAATTTCATTAAAACTTGAAGGGATACAATGCTTTAAAAAGAAAATACAAGTAAAAATAAAGGACAAGCTGAAAATAAGCTAATCTACACTACCCTACTCCTTGATATCTCACTTGTGTGATTAAGCTGTCATTTTATAGGCTTCAAAAGATAATTCTAGATCCAAGGACACTCCCCCTCTTCTCATCTCAACCCTTCATCAATAACCATCTGCAATCAACTCATCTTGACCGTTTGATTGATTACACGTCTCAATAGCCAATCACAACATTAAGGATTGCCAGCGTGTCATTCCCCTAGTCAGACGTGTCAGATTAATCTTCTAGAAGGGTTGTTTTTCATTTAAGCGAGGTAATTATGGTGTTGGGTAAATTTGGGGAAGACGGGTGAATAGTGAAAACTGTTTTTCCCGCCCCCTTTTTCTTTATACGTTTTATTTGTTTGACCCGTGGTAAAATGGGGTGGTTGACTTGGGCTTTATTATAAAGGAAATAGGTCGGGTTAATTTGAAAAAGGTTATATGTTTATATATAAGAGACTTGATGACCGTTAGTCCTTAAGTGATAAAGGACTAACGGTGTTATTGTTTTTGGACTTTTTGGGCAAATAGATTTAACATTAAGGGTTATTTAGGTATTTTGAGGGTTTTTGTCATTTTGTGAGTTGACCATTGTTGACCATGGTTGACTATTTGACCCTAGCTTGATAATTCCCGGCTCTTGTGCACTCTTTCCTTCTCGTGCTCGGCTTTGTTCGTTTTTGCTTTGATTTTGTCCATTTATTTGATATCCATACCTGCACATACACAAACACAAAAACAAGCATATATTTGGCATTTTTACATGTTTTTGGTCTTTTGGGTTCGTTTTACAAGGTAAAAGGTATGTGTAAAATAGCACATACCACCCATCATTAAAGTACTTCTAGCTTTCACCTCTAATCTTCTCTGAGTCTTTTCTTCAGCAGTTGTAATAGGCATCTTTGTCATAACTCCTTCCACAATTTTTGTTTTTGACAGGGTTGCACCATTCTCTATGATTTCCCATAGTGCATAGTCTATCATTTGGATATATTGTTCAATCCTCATCCTTCAGATCTCATACTCACCAGTTTGACATGAACTATGATGCAACCACCATGTGGTGCAGAATCTGACACATAACTTATGCAAAAAACGTATCTGCTATATTCATCAGCTTCGCAATAAGCCTCTATACACTTGTTGATCCCACTTCAATAGATCAAATTCCTTAAGCTTGTTTAAGGTTTAGTTATATTAGATAAATCTAATACAACTATAGTAGAAACTGTGTTTGAATGTATTAAAGATTATGCAGAATCTAATCTTTAATATTAAGAAGAATTATCAATAAAATAATAATTCAATGAACATACAATTCAACAAATAAGATCCAATATTATTAATGATAATAATACGAATACTCTCAAAGTATTAGGGTTACAAAGACCTTGAAGCGAAGAATTATACGACTAAGATTGATTTTTGGTTTTGGTTCAGGTACATCAAACTCTATGCCCTATGACCTCCTTTTATACACCAAGGAGTCCTAGTAGGCTTACAATACTTCCATAAGTATCTAAAATCTTTTCTATAAACAACTAATACATATCATATAAGCAATACTAACTAGCAGCATTAACTTGATATTCACTAGCAGTAGTAACTTCAAGCATATTTTCACTAGCAGCATTAACTTCAGCTGAGCAGTCTTAACTTTGTACTAATAGTAGTAACTACTTAGCATATTTTCTTTGAAGTTTATCAGCAACACTAATATTCACTAGCAGTACTAACTGTGTACTAGCAGTAGTAAACACTTAGCATATTTTCTTTGAAGTCTCTGAGCAGTACTAACTCTAGCTGAGCAATATTAACACAAACATGAGCAGCAGTAATTCAAACAACATCAAGAAGACTTTTAATCCCAACAGAGAAGCAGGTTTCTTAAATTTCCATGCCTTCTTGGGAGTTGTTTCTCCTGTAGCGAATGCAAAATAAGTCTTATAGGCAGTAGAGTTCAACATCTTCCTATTGGTCATCCCTGCAGGTGGTAATACAGAGAAGCAGGTTTCTCTTCTTTCATGGAGTCTCTGTTGTCTATCTGGAACATAAAGTCTTCCCAAAGTAGTTTAACAAAGTCAACATTCTGGTTGTAATACATCCCTTACAAGATTTGTGCTCTTGAAAGTCTGATCTTATCAAGACCTGTGGTTTTCCCAGAAAGGCATCAGTTGATGACTACAGCAAAGGTTCTCCAAGGTTGGTTCATATGATCTGTATACACCTTAGTTACAGGAATCAATAACAACTGTGTACCTAAAGTTCCTTGATAAATTAGACAATTTCTGGATCAGAAGAAGGAGGTATAACAAACTCTTGATTTGAAAGTCTAGGACAGATCTGAAGGATGTCGCGTAAGACTTCTACATCAATTATGCATTTCTTCTTGTCTAGCTTGAACTTGTATGAGGATGAGTTTTTAATCTTGGTGATGGTGTGCCAGAACTGATGCATATATATTTCTGGGACTTCTGTTGTGATTAGGAAAGCTGGATAACAAGTAGTGAGTGCAAGAGCATCTAAGACGACTTGATAAGTGGGTTCCTTTGGAGTCTTTGTGGGATCAATTCTCATGTTGCATATGCCAATCTTGACTTGATTCTCATGTGCAACCAAGGTGTTGTCTATAGCAATTTGTTGAGCAGTAGGATTCATAGTTCTGCTAAGAATTGTCTAATACAGTTTATATACAGATAGATATATATTACTGAATGACAATTTGGATCATGCAGTTAGGTTTTAAGAAGCAAGTTATGATACTTAACTAGGGAATTAAACACAGATTATTAGGCATACAGGTATAACACAAGTCGATGATCAAAGATAAGAAAGTCAACTTGGAAGGTCAACAGACTAACTACTGGTATAAAAATGGTCAATCTAAAGAAACATCAGATAGAATACTAAGGAAAATTACCCTAAATAAATCACCTAGTGAAAATTAAAGGTATAAATGCCTAGTGTTAAGATTTAGGTATAAATCACCTAGTTATATCCACGTATAAATCGCCCAGTTATATCCACATATAAATTGCCCAGTTATAATTAGGTATAAATTGCCCAATTATAATCAGGTATAAATCACCCAGTTATAATTAGGTATAAATTGCCCAATAATCAGAGTATAAATCACCTACTGCAACAGGAGAAAATGTGTCTTCATAATCAATCCTTGGGGTTTGAGTGAAGCCCTTTGCTACCAGACGAGCTTTATAGGTGTGTATTGCTCCATCTATGTCGGTCTTCTTTTTGAAGAGCCATTTATGACCAACGGTTTTTTCGTTAGAAGGAAGATCAACTAACTCCTAAACTTCATTATCTTTCATGATTGGCATCTCACTTCATAAGCATTAAGCATTTGTCAAGACCAGGATCCAACAATGCGGCTTTATAGTTAGCAGGTTCACCGAGATCCCCTAACTCATGTTCCTCAGCATCGACGTATAAACACAATCGATCTGTGGGACGGCGTGTCCTTGTGGACCTACAAATGGGATTGATATCACTTTAAGGTTCATCAATTTCTTGATCATCCTCTTCATGATCTAAGCTAGTGTCTAAAGAAGGATGTGTATGAGTCTTTCTTCAAAAGAAACTCATTCTAACCTCACAGTTTAACTGTTTGGTAAAAGATCAATTAAACTCAAAGAAATGATTTTCTTATAAGGACTGCATCTAATCATTCATATTTTTAAGACATTTATCAGATTCAAGATATGATAATGTATTTCAGTAGTTACATTATACTTTGGTTCGACATTTACATGTTTAACCTTAGTTTGACATCAGCAAGTATATCCAGAAGGTTATGTATTTTGTTCTTGAATATCTTCAAGATCTATAGATACTCCCACTTACTTTTTTAAGTAGAGACATTTCTTTAAATACTAAGTATTTAAGCAACAATAAATTATTCTTAATTAGCAAACACAAAATACATTTAACAGTTCTCATCTCTAGCTTGTTAATAATATGCTTCATAAGATATTAACAAATTTTAGAACTTTAATCAAGACATAATGGGATTCATCCCAATCCATAGATAATGTCTTGAATACCTTCTAGGTTGGAACTATATTGAGTGTATACATGACACATGTAAATTTCTAACCTTGATAGATTTTGGAGGTAGAGCAATTTAAGTTATTAGAAACCAACAATATGAATATAGTTTGTTTTAACACATTAGACATACCATAATAATGTGGTATTCTATGAGGTATTAGGATTGCAAGACTATATGGCAATTCCTTAGATAACTTAATTCTCTTTGGATCAAATACTTGTTAATTAGGTCAAGCCAACTTGAATACATAGTATTTTAAAACCAAGTGCATGCTATAACGTATATTTCTTTGTATACTTTAAGGATTCTATGTTCATGTGTTTACAAGAAAACAAAATATGTAGTATATGTTATAAGTCTGAATAATTCAAGGACCTCATGTTTATGTACTAATAAGAAGACATAACAATTTTACTACTTACTTTATGTTATGAGTCATTGATAAATTCAAGGACTTTATATTTATGTCTTAACAAGAAAACATAATTATAGTAACTAAAGTAGTTATGAATGCAAGATCTTGAGTTCAATAGTAATTTAAAGATAATTTTAAATTTCTTAATTATGATTATATAATTAATCATGATTATATTGACTAAAACATGTAGTCAATGAGTTGAATTAGCTTAATATTATATCCTGACCTTTAAATGTAATAGGGCAACAAACATCTTGTGTGTTTAAGTCCTAGTATAATTATTAGCTTTCTTACTTTGCGGTCAAAAGAAACCAATAATCATATTGTTATATGTTGTTCCTTGCACATACTTAAGATTTCTCTCACTTGTCTGCGGCAAAACATTATTTAAAGTAGACAAACAATATGACAAGCGCTCGATTGTATAAACAATATGATAGTGTCAACATTAAGATTTTCCCACTTGTGTAAGGGGAACTGATCTATGTAGACAATCAAATACAACAAGCGCTCGATTGTATAAACAATATAATAGTGTCATAAATATTACAAGTAGATTTTAAACCATAACATTTAATAAGGAATTGTGGATTGTTATTCTATAGATAACATTTCAGAAAGGAACACTCTGAAAGGCAAGTGGTTATCTTATAAAATAAAATGCAATCTTCCTTGGCTCTCTCACTCGTGTGGTTGTTCATATTCGGAAAGTAATGAATTATTTCAAAGCAAGCTAGAAATAATAAGGGTAACTAACAAGGAGATAAAGCTTGTAGCTCCCACTGAATTTGACAACATTATATGAATGTCTTTTCAGTAATAAGACGCAAAGTTCCCACTGGATTTGTCAACATTGTAAGTGTTACAATGCCAGTAGTAAGCAAATAGCGATTTATTTACTTTCCTATTCATTCAAAATTCTACTTATGTAGATGAGGGACTAGCCATTCATGCTTTCATTAACTTGAACATTTTAGCATGCAATTCCTCTTTAATCGGTCTACCTAGCCACAAAGGTGTTTAGCACTATAAGGAATTGAAATGAGTCCAAGAAAATATGCCTAGAAGACCTGCTAGGAATTTTCCTTTACTCGTTGCGGTTTAAACTCATACATTGTGACAAGTGCAAGTTGTCATTATTTTGGTAGCTATAGATAAAATGTACTTTATTTACACAAAGTAATTTATCTTCCAAAGATTTCATAACCGAAAGAGGGTAATGGAAGATTAAAAGTTGGTTTAAATATAATTGATAATAATTTAATTATAACCCCAAATTATTTTGGAACCAATGAGAAGAAGATGAGATAGGAGTTAAGTTCACTTAACTTAACCAGAAAAGTGACTATTTTTGTTCTTCTATGAGAAAAAACAAACGTTTGTTTACGTATAAGTTGCAATAACCATAATTAATCAGAACATAAAAGTTTAACGGCGCCTCGCGCATTTTCAATATTTAATTCTAATTGATTAACTACCCAATTAATTTACTAATTAAGTCTAAGACCAATTGGGACCTCCCTACTTATTAACAAAGGTTGACCCAATACAAAAACAAGTAGGGCCCAAAGGTACGCGACAAGCGTTAATTGCATTTAATGCCAATCTTTAGACCTTTTATGAGATTGTCATGACATTAGTAAACATGTAATAATGTCAAGAGCATGTTTAGTTCTCATCTTATGCCTCGAGCACAAGGTCTGATCAAGCTTACCCGATTTAAGTCCACCAAGCAAGAACGCGCAAAAATAGCCAGAGGTCTGACCAGTGAAACAAATTTTCCATGAGTTAGAATGACCCTGAGGTCTGACCAGAGCGGCCAAACCAAATGCACGTGTTCTTGGTTGGCTGGCATTGACTTAAAACTTTCATATGGGGTATTCACATAAATGTGTTAAAAGCGTGTTTGTACAAGAGGCACTACCCCCCCCCCCCCCCCCCCCCCCCCCCCCCCCCCCCAACAACCGCCCTCACTTTTGCAAAACAACTTTGTAGCACTTAATTTTAAAAACCTTTTATAAATGACATTCTAGTGATACATTGGTTCACGGTAACTCCAATCAACCGCACTAAGAAGCAGAGAACCAAGTCAGCGCAAAGCTTATTAAAAACCTGGATTCTTTAGGAATTTCCGCCTTAAACTTCTCTTATAGTTTGTTCTAGTGGATGAGCCGTACTTCCTAATAATCCATAATGTCCAGTTTTTAAATAATCTTGAAATCAAGTTTCATAGTTTATAGTCCCATTAATTTTCTTAAAAATCAAGTTTTACACTGAACAACCAGCATGTCACAATGAACATGTATAGGCGTGTAATTAATAGACTTGTTTTAATATCATCTTTCTTTATAAGTATTAGTTCGTATTGCATACATATTAGGTATGTATACGAGTAATCAAGTAAAAATATGCCTATAAGCAAACAAATACTAAAGATAACATTAAATAAAACATGTAAACATGTAGAATCCGAGTTCTCTTACGAGTAATCATGTAAAATTAAAAAAGTTATCGTAAAAAGAAAGAGATCAAACGGGTCAAAGGTCATAAAAAGTAAATTTTTAATGCATATAAAAATCCTAAGTCACATAAAATGAAATATATTTTTTTGTAACAATATTAGAGACACTAACTATATACTAAAAATTAGAATAAAAATGTTTTGGCTCAGCCATTGGCTTCATTACCAGAACCCGCCCATTTTGCCCCCAACACATGCAGTTTTGCTTAAAGAGTATATGTACATGCTCGTATATATCTTGCTACATCTGCAGAATAATAATCTGAATACCTGAGATGTTATAAACATGTGATTCACCGAGTCACCATCAACTTTTGATTCACATATATTCCTTAATTTCGCAGCAAGGTAATCATCAGAGGGAGGGAGGTACACCTTCCTATTGGGACTGGAACCAATGAGTTAGTCGATCTAAGCAGCCTTTTAAGCTTTATTTACCTCTGTTCTCAAATAAGTGTAGGAAATAGTACAATATACTTTGAAGAGAGTATCTGGAGATCTTGAATAATGTCCAACCTGAAACGATCAACAAAGATGACTGAGGCGCGTGTTGGACACGCTTCCCATACAGCAATTCCGTGTACAATAATCATGGTTGTTTCTCGTGGTACAATGGCCAGAGCAAGAGTATTTTCGGAATTGACAAATTGCCTGAAATTCTACTAGATTTCTTGTGAGGGTGCTAAAAGACTTGTGTGTTTTTCGGTGTGTTTCAAATGATGAAAAGATACTCTCAATATATAAGGAGAGGAGGTGAAGAAACACCGCGTCCACATATTATTTAAACACATATTCAATCTTACATATATGACTCCATGACAAAAAAAAAAATAAAATTAATTGTGGCATTACTTTGTCCTTACATTGAACCTTGCTCTAAAAACTCATTAGTATATTTGATGACTCCATCAATTGTCATTCAAAGCATAATTTAACCATTTTTTCCAACTAATGGTTACTCATAACTATTTTTCCCTCCATTCCAATTATCCTTCTTCGAGACTCGATATCTCATTTATACTAACTCCGCTTTTGGACATATATCAGCTTGTTATAGAGCCTTAAACATAATAATTATATTCACTAATAATTATCTTATGTCCAAAGTTAGGGAAAACTCGTTTTTTTCACTAACATTTTCCACCAATCTCCCACATGAATGGAGATCAAGTAGAAACTCACAAAATTCTAATAAAATCTTAGCGGTTAAGTCTTTCATAGGATAGGTAGGTATTACCCTTTGAACCTTCCTTTGCGAAATATACTTAGCCTCCTAGCTGCCAGTAGAACGCAATGTCTTTGAAATGATTAGCTATTTGTGTAGACGACAATATATTTTCACACAAGAATCTTCCTGACACTGTCAACTCCTCATAGTCGTGTTCGTTATGGTCATGAACACTAGCCTGGTTTTGCAAGAGCTCTTAGGAAATGCGACCCCACATTTCCCTTCGAAGCGACCCCACTTCTCTCTCACATAGGTGATTTTCCACTAATCATTAAAAACATATGTTTTACGATTTCATCTTGAATCATTATGCTTTGTGATTTCATTCTGAATCATTAAAGCCATATGTTTAACCTCTCAACAAGTCACAGTTTATAGGAATGGACTAGGAAGGTACAATATTAAGTAACTCCCCTATAGTGACTTCTCTCGGTTTATACAATTAGGTTGTCCTATTGAACATAGATCTTAGGATCTCTAGTCAACTGGGTTAGGTTTTCCTTTATATAAACTTTTTGGGGGCTTTAGTCCCATTCCTTTAGACGACTCACTAACTACCTCTCTTGCTTAGCCTTTCATAGTAGATACTCCGAATTTGTTATCATTGACCTTACGTAGTCAATCGTGATAACTCTAGTTGAGAGTAGATGTCATATCAATCACTATCTATGATAGATTTGTTTTGACTTACCATTTCATATTATGATATGAGCTTTGTTAAATTTTTTACTATCACACTTTATAAACATGGTCATTATCGGTTTACGCCATGTTGGTATGTCCATTATGAATTAACATAAATATCCTACATATTCTCTAAAAGTCTATTTGAAAAACATCCAAGATTTCTTAGACATAGCTTCCCACTTAACGTAAACTCATACGCTCTAGTGGATCTAGATTCTTATATACAAAAATCTGTATTTTCATTATTCTATCATTTGATAGCAGCCTGAAATCTTCCATAATGCAATACCGTAAGTATCGTAGTACTCGTGTAATACTATTCAAATGATCATCACTTGAATTATTAGTATATCTACTTGACCTGCTTATCAAGTCACACATATGTCATTAGACACATAAGATGCCCAATAATCTGTAAGTATTCAAAAACAATAACACTTTTACCTTTATTTAGCTAGGCAGAAATCCCCCACATTAAATATATCTCAAGAATATTTGCCTTATTATGTTTTTGACTTCAAAACACATGTTATCTTAGATGCAAGAACCATATCGAACAACTAATAAAGTTCATGTCAAAACTTGACTCCAACATGTCATTAGTTGAGGTGTTCATCATTTTATCACTTCTAGTGATTAGTATATAATCTATGTAAAATCACAACAGTACATTTATACTATCAATCACACATACATCAATTAATTTTGAATCCATATTCCTACATGATATGGTCAAAATTTTGATGTCATTGTTCAGGAGCTTGGCTTAAGTCATATAATAACTTAATAAGCCTACAAACTTTGCTATCTGGTCCAGGAGCCATGAAACCTTTAGGTTGGTTCATCTATAGTTCTTTATTTTTTTTCTAAATCCCTATTTAGAAATGTCATTTTCATATCCATTTGATGAACTTCTAAATTTCTTATGGCTGCAATAGCAAGTACCATTAGCTTTTATCTTTTTCTTGAAGATCCATTGATAGCCTAATGGTTTGCAACCAGGAGTTAAATCTATGAGGTCTCAAGTATGATTTTTGTAAAATATAGTCTTTTTCACTTTTAATGGATTCTTCTTATTAAGGCCCTTCTAAGGAAGTAACCGCTTCTCAGTAAGTGTTTGGTTCACATTCTACCATAAAAGATACAAAATCAAGTCCAAACGATTTCTTTATTCTAGCCCTTTTGCATCTTCTAGGTTCAACATCTTCTTCCTCAGATTTATGATGTCTCTCTTTGTATCATCATCTCGTTGTCTCTCTTCTTGGACAACATCATCATCTATTCTAGATGATCTTCCAATCTCCTTCGTTAATAAGGAAATATATATCCAAAGAAGGAAGCACTTCTTTATTCCATTATGGTTTTCCTTTGTGTTATTCTAAATTCATAAAGAAACGTATAATAACACTTCATTTATGAGCATATATAATAAGAACTTTGCAATTTATGGTTTTGGGTCCTATCTTTTGAGCTTTAGGTGCTGGAATTGCCAAATTAACTAGGCACCCCCACACTCGTAAGTATTTATAAGATGGTTTTCTTCCCATTTATAATTTATAAGGGGTCTCTTCCTTTTTCTTATGAGGTATCTTATTCAAAAGATAATTATCCGATAAAATGGCTTCTTCCCACATGTTCTGGATTAATCCCGAACTTATCAACATGGCATTTGCCATTTCTTTCAAAGTGTGTTTTTCCTTTCAGCAATCCCATCTTGCTGAGGTGAATAGGGTGCAATGAATTCATGTCTAATTCCATGTTGTGAAAAATTTTAGCAAATGAAGATACATATTCACATCCCCTACCAATTCTTACTACATTGATTTCGTGTTTAGTTGATTCTCAACTTCATTCTTGTATAGAATGAACTTATCTATTGCTTCATCTTTACTTTTAAGTAAATACACATAGCACTATTTTGTACAATCATCAATAAAGGTGATGATTGTAATGAGAGAGAGGGTGTAGATGTGTGTGGAGTAGATAGATATTGTACTTTAAATCACACACATCTGTGTGAATTAGATCAAGAGGGTTGGTTTTTCTTTTAACCAAATAAAAAAATGATCTTGTCATTTTCACCTCAGCACATGTTTGACACTTGTGGTTTGAGTCAATATGGAATGTATGTATACAATTTGATTTCATCAAACGACAAATGAAATTGTAATTAACATGACCAAGTCAGCCATGCCACACGTTTGAAGACTCAACTACGTAAGTTGAATTAGCTTTCATTTAAGAAAAAATGTTTTTAATAATAATTAAATATAATTTGAACATTTCATCATGGGCGTAACCCATACCTACAACCATTTTATTCTTTGTTAAATCAAATGTGTTGCACTCAAATGCAAGGCAAAATCCGTACTTGTTTAGCAACCACTCGGACACCATATTCTTTTGAATCTTTGGAATGTACAAAACGTTCTTGAGTTTTAACTCTTTTCTGGATGTCCATTTTAATATCACATCACCCTCACCTTTAATGTTAGCGGCAACGGAATTTCCCATGAACAGTTTTGCACCATCGAAAACCTCTTTAAACGAACTAAAGATACTTTTACCCAAACACGCATAACGAGTAACACTTGTGTCAATCCATAACTCTTTTGTGTTTGAACCCACTTGGTTCACTTCTAAAATCCTTGTAATGAAATCAGATATCATTTTTTCCACAGAAAAATTAATAGGGTACTCAATCCTGATTTTGCACAAAAATATACTCTTTCCACTCGAAATAAAACTAGGTAGAAACGCACTCCGCAGAAGTTTCATAGTAGAATAAATCCAAATCATTTTCTTCCTTATAAACAGTGTACATGGGATTATTTTAAGATTGTAGGAAATAGTACACCGTTTATATATAATTAAATTACAATATCAAGAAGAAAAACTTTCAATATACTTTGGAGAGAGTATTAATAAAGTCTAACCTAAAACAATCAAAAAAGATAACTGAGGCACGTGTTGGACACGCTTCCCTTAAAACAATTCCGTGTACAATAATCACGGTGAAAATTAGGTACAACGGCCGGAGCAAGAGTACTGCCAGAATTGACAAATTGCCCTAAATTTTACTAGATTTCTTGTGAGAATGCTGAAAGAGTTGTGTGTTTTTTGGTTTGTTTCAAATGATGAAAAGACACTCTCAATATATAAGGAGAGGAGGTGAAGAAACCGATTCATATAATTACACTATTAATCTTTCTAATGAATCTTTTAATGAAACAAAAAATTAATGTTGGCTTTGTTTACAATCTGACCATACATTAACCTTGCTCTAAAAACCCATTAGTACATTTGATGACACCATCAATTGTCATTTAAAGCATAATTTGACCATTATTTTCCAACTAATGGTTACTCATAACCATTTTTCCCTCCATTCCAATTATCCTTCTTTGAGACTCGATATCTCATTCACACTAACTCTGTTTTGGACATATAACGGCTCGTTATAGAGCCTTAAACATAATAATTATATTCATTGATAATTATCTATGTCCAAAGTTAGTGAAAACTCATTTTTTCACTAACATTTTCAAACAGATCATTGAATTGTCTCAATTATTTGTATCACCCATAAAGGGCGATGTAAAGATAATACTGTAAAGGTTAGTAGTAGCAGGGGGGTGGGGGGGGGGGGGGGGGGGGGTGGGGGGGGGGGGGGGATGGGGGGGGGTGGGGGGGGGGGGGGCTGAGCGAGCGCGCGCGCGGTGGGGGGGGGGGGGGTGGGGGGGGGGTGAGGGGGGAGTGGGGGGGGGGGGGGGGGGGGGGGGGGGGGGGGGGGGGGCGCGCGGCGCGCGCGGCCGCGGCGTCGGCGGGCGCGCGGGTGGGGGGGGGGGGGGGAGGGGGGGGGGGGGTGGGGGGGGTGGGGGGGGGTGGGAGGGGTGGGTGGGGGGGGGGGGGAGGGGGGGGGGGGGGGGGGGGGGGGGGGGAGGGGGGGTGGGGGGGGGTTGGGGGGGGGGGGGGGGGTGTGGGGGGGGGGGGGGGGGGGGGGGGGGGGGGGGGGGGGGGGGGGGGGGGGGGGGGGGGGGGGGGGGGGGGGGGGTGGGGTGGGGGGGGGGGGGGGGGGGAGGGGGGGGGGGGGGGGGGGATTATTGTGATTACCTAAAGTATTTTACCCTAAAAACCGTTGTCTTTCTCTAGAAAGGCAATACATCTTTCACTTACAGCGGGCCATTTTGATGAAAACAATAAATTTGATCACATGAGCATTGTTAATATTATATTCGAAGCCAGCGTTTGTCACACATCTTCAGCAATATTGGATTAATGACTCTCTCTATGGAGAGGAGTTGCTCTGCAAGAACTGTTGGATAACTCCACCTTTTATAATTCGAAGCAATGACTCTTATAGTCGGTTCATGTTTAGTATGTATTAAATAGATGCGAACTGAACCAAACATCCACCGTCACGTAATCTGATGCTTTATCGATATTTTTCAGGAAGCAAATCTTCTACTGACATGTACCAACGTGCATCAAAGCACACCCTTTTGAGAAATGATTGGTGCCAAACACAGTTATTAAAAATGTACATTCCATATATGTACGTTCAAAATTACACTTAATATTAGCAAGAATCTCTTAATTTAGGATAGGTTCCTTTGTCTCACTAATATGATCAATTTACAGGCAGAAATTAGATCAAACAGCCAAAGACATTATCACGTACTCACATGTAATGATTTATAACACAGTTTCATTTCCACAAAAATAAGGCCATTACCATACGTAGGACAATTCTAAGCAACAACAACTCAACAAGTCTCAATGGTAACATTTATTATAGCTATTTATAAAAATGTTTTTTATTTTTTTTGTATCAAAATATAGTCTACATTTTTGAAGCTCTATTTCTAGGACTACTCTATTAATATTGTTACTTTGACATGCAATCAAGTCAAAATTGGTTAAGGTCATAATGGGCAAGTTTATGGCATATGCCGAGAGTTTGATATTTATGGCAAACTTCTGAATATGCAATGTGTTGATATTACACTTGCAACTTACATTCCATTGTCTTAGTAGTTAATCTTGTTTATTTTACCCATTTAACTCGTTATACATAAAAGACGATCTGAATAAATGTCAATTGCCTACCTTCTAGAAATGATAATCACTTTATTTGGTAGCTTGACTGTTTTTGTTCAAGTTATAGGATTTATAACTTTCCTCTTTGGATGAAGACAGGTCATATTTCATAACAACCTATAAATAGGGGCTGTTAGGAATAAAGGCCTCTCAAGTTTCTACTGTTGGTTGAAGAAACTACTGCTGGTGAAGATTAGAGAAAACAGTCTAAGTTATTAATACTGTTAGTGTTATAGTTAGTACTGCCAGTACAAAGTGTTAGTACTGTCAGTTTATTAATACTGTTAGTTATAATAGTTAGTATTGTTAGTTATATAGTTAGTACTGCTAAAGTGATATGCATGAGATATATTAGGAATAGATATGCATTGATCACTTGATGCGTTTTGTAAGCCCATTAGGGTTTTCCTTGGTGTATAAAAGGAACCCTAAGGCATAGATTTTGATATCAGTTTTCATATAAGTTTTATATAGTTTTCATAGCAGTCATAGTTCATAGCTTCAAGGTTATTTTGTTACTCTATCACTATTTAGAGTGATTGTTTTATATTGAGGCTGAAGGTTTAGTAAAACTTTATGTACTGTTTCATTGCTCTTCTTAGTATTACAAACTAGATTCCGCATAGTTTGTTATATTCTCAATCTTAGTTTCTACTATAGTTGTCTTGGATCTATCCAATACAACTAAGCTTTAACAAGCTAAGTAAGATCTGTTTAAAAAGGTCAACAAGTGGTATCAGAGCTTGTTGAGAAACTTTGAATAAGAAGAACTCTAACTCTACTCAAGATCTGTTAGTCAAAGAAAAGATGGGACGCCACAATCAGAAATCTACCAACTAGTGTCTACACTTAAAACTTATAGTTCTTCAAAAACTAGAGTGTATGATCTTATGGAGCATGTGGATGAACAATACCGTTTTTTACTGATCATGCCCTTTGGGAGGTAATAGTAAATGGTTGATTCTGTATCAACACAGTCAGCATCGCTAGTACTGGTTGCTGGAAGGTCTATTCATCCTAAAACTGCTGACAAAAAGTAGCAAGGAAAAATGAAATAAAAGTAAAAAGACTCTTATGTAGCCATTCTGTTATGAGCACCTGCTAAATTTCATGCCTACAAGGATCGCAGAGTCCCTATAGGAAGCTATTAAAAATAGGTTTGGAGGCAACAAGGAATCAAAGAAGATGCAGAAGATCATTCTCAAGTAGAATTATGAAAATTTTGCTGCATCAAGTCAAGAAGGACTGGATAAAACCTATAATAGGTTTCAAAAGCTTATTAGCCAACTTGAAATCCATAGTGAAGTAATCTCTCAGGAGGATACAAATATGAAGTTGTTAAGAAGCTTACCATCAGCTTGGAACAATATTGCTTTAATCTTGGGAAACAAATCTAATCTAGACACATTGAGCATTGATGATTTATATAATAATCTGAAGGTGTATGAATCTGAGATCAAAGGGAAATCAAGTTCAAGCTCAAATTCTCAGAATGTGGCTTTTGTTTCCTCAGATAACGCTAGCAGTACTAATGAAACAGTTAATACTGCTCAATAGTATTTCTGCTGCTAGTTTTAAGGATCAAGCTTCTACTGCATCATATGATGATGATGTCATTTTTTCTTTCTTTGCTAACCATTTCAATGCCCCACAGTTGGACTATGAAGATTTGGAACATATTGATGCTGATGATTTTGAAGAAATGGATCTCAAATGGCAAGTGGCAATGCTTACCATGAGAGTTAAGAGGTTCATAGAGAAGACATGAAGGAAGATGGATTTAAATGACAAAGAGACTGTTAGCTTTGACAGGACAAATGTTGAATGCTACAACTGCCATAGGAGAGGTTTTGCTAGAGAATGCAGGGCACCAAGGAATCAAAGGAATAGAAATAGAGATGCTCTAAGAAGGAATGCACCAGTAGATACATCTACTACAATGCCTTTTGTGTTCAAGATGGAATATGTTGTTATGAGTTGGAGCTCTTCAGGGTGAAGATGCAATCACAAACTTTGTTCTAATGGCCTATACATCTCAAGGTTCATCAAGTTCATCAAGTTCAGACTCTGAAGTACATACTTGCTTTAAAGATTGCTTAAAATCATATGAAACTCTTCAAAAACAGATATGATTCAACTGCATAAGCTCTTAAAGAAATCTATCTAGAAATAAGTAGGTTCGCTCTCTCTCGAAGGATTAGAATCATTAGAAGCTAGAATAGTTGTTCATGAAAAAAATGAAGCTGTTTATGAAGAAGATATTGCATTTTTAAAGTATGATGTCTAAGTGAAAGATATTTATATCAAAGACCTTAAAAATTAGTTAGAAGAAGCTTTAAAAGGAAAGATGATTTTTGTAACTTAAACAGAAATTTGAGAATCATTAAAGAATCTAACTAAACTGATTGATAGTCAAATAAGTGCTAAAGACAAAACTAGTCTTGGTTATGATAGTCAAATGAATGAGAGTGAAGTGGTTCATAGTGTGTTTAACATTAGAGAAAGTGATGGGGATGATAATCCAGTAAATGATAGGTTTAAAAAGGTTGAGGGATATCATGTAGTTCCCCCTCCCTACACTAGGAACAACATTCCCTTAAGACCTGACTTATCCTTTGATGGGTTAGATGATTCTGTCTATAAGACTAAAGTGAGTGAAATTGAAACTAGTATATCTAAGACTAGTAAGGATATTGTAGAAAAGCCTAAAACTATTAGGCCTAGTTCTCCTATCATTGAAGAATGGGACACTGATAGTGATAATGATAGTGTGTTTAGACCTAAATCTTAACAGACAAAACCAAAGTTTACTAATATCAATTTTGTCAAATCTGGTGAGAATGTAGAATCTGTTAATAAGGAAAACACACATACGCAAGTAGAGTATCCCAGGAAAAGTCAAAGTCCTAGGGGTAATAGAAGAAACTGGAATGAGATGATGACTTAGAAACTATGAATGGTTTTGAGTTTATAAAGAAAGCTTGTTTTGTATGTGGAAGTTTCAACCATTTAATCAAAGATTGTAATTTCATGACTATAAAATGGTAGAAAAACCAGTGTTGAATAATGAGGGAAGGGTGTTGATACAAAAGTTGGATGTACCTAGATCAGGCCCGAATTAGGTATAATTCGGGTTGCTTGGCTCCGGCTCTTGCACCAAGTGAATCTTGATTGTGAGACCTGCGCACTAAGAGAGAAAGCACCGTTAGGCTTACCGTGGGATTGTCTCCCACGATTAGACTCCGGCGTGAGAGTAAGTAATCGGTTTATGGTTATAATCGGTGATTATTGGTGTGGAGAGTGTTTAGGGTTCTTAGAGCGTAGAACATACCTGTGAATGGAAGACGAGGGTCTCCTTATATAGGGGTAAAACCCTAAGACCTTTCGTGTCCATAATTAATATAACCGATATACCTTTTAATTACCTCATAAGTAACGGTCATATTAATTATGGGATAAGTAAAGTTATATTAAATTAATTAATAAATGGTCATAAGTAGAGTCAAAGTATGACTCCTTGGTCAACGACAGCGCATGCTGGCGCTATGTCTAGCGGACCCGCGGCCCAGACGTGGTCCGTGACCACGACCCGCTGGCCCCAGTAGGCGATAGTAAATGGATTGGCCCATATTCGTAGAAATGGGTCGGGACATACTATGGGTCAACATGTCCCCCAGTCTAGTATGATATGGTTCTTGACCATGTTATGCTAGACTTATGTTATACGTCTTCAGCAAGTAAGCTCATAATCGTATAAATAGATCGGGCCATACTATACGGTTACATGTCCCCCAGTCTAGTATGTTGACTGCGTGCAACACTTGTCGTGCGCGGGGAATATTTCTAGACTCAAGTTCTTTAGACCGTGCAAAATTGTGCTACAATGGGCTGTTCCATATAATATGTTTGGTGATGGAGGTATATGCTTGGTTCCCGTGTCACGAGAAACGGTAAGGACCCCGTAAGAAGAACAATTTTTCTATAGTCGGGGTAACACTAGCATTGGCCAGGTACCATTCTCGTTCACCTCTTAAGAGAGGATGATAAGAATTCATAAGAGCGGAGATGATCTCCATATATTGCGCGGATATTTCATCCGTCTTGCGCGGACGTGTTGTCCGTCTTGCGTGGACGCGTCGTCCGTCTTTAAAAGGACGTTTTCGTCCGTCTTTAAGAGTGCGGACGTTTCGTCCGTCTTGCGCGGATATTTCATCCGTCTTAGCCCCCCCCCTGCGGACGTTGTTTGTCCGTCTTGTGCGGACGCGTCGTCCGTCTTTAAAAGGGTGGACGTTTTCGTCCGTCTTTATGAGTATGTGGGACGTTAGTACAGTCTTGCGCGGACATTATCCGTTCTTGCTGCGGACGTGTTGTCGTCTTGCGCTGGACGCGGTCGTCCGTCTTTTAAAAAGGGTGCCGTTTTCGTCCGTCTTGAGAGTGCGGCCGTTTCGTCCGGTCTTGCGGGACATTTTAATCCGTTTTGCCATGCGTGACGACGTTGTCCGTCTTGCGCGGACGCGTCGTCCGTCTTTAAAAGGGGTGGACGTTTTCGTCCGTTTTTAAGAGTGCGGACGCTTCGTCCGTCTTGCGCGGACATTTAATCTGTCTTGCGCGGACGTGTTATCCGTCATGCGCGGAGCTGTCATCCGTCTTTAAAAGGGTGGGACGTTTTTTCAGTCCGTCTTTAAGAGGCGGACGTTTCATCCGTCCTTGCTGCGGACATTTAATCCTTCTTGCGCGGACGTGGGTTGTCCGTCTTGCTGCGGACGCGTCGTCCGTCTTTAAACGGTGTGGACGTTTGCGTCAGTCTTTAGAGTGCGGGACGTTTTCGTCGTTTGCGCGGACATATTAATACGTCAGTCGTGCGCGGATAATGTTATCGTCTTAGTATTTATGCGATTAAAGATTTTCTTTGTGTGCGCGGAGTATGGAGTTGACAATTATCAATTACATGCGGCGTACCGCAATACCATATCTAGAAGTCAATTGTTTTAACTCCGAAGTTGTTAAACATGCACGGTGTGCTTAGGTACTGCGCGCCTGTCGTGAGTACGCGCGTTTAGACTTTACTTCCATACGTTCTTGGAGAAAGGTGTTTATACAGGATACGTTGATCCGATGTTGTTGGGTTTGCAACCTCTTGCTCATCGAGCTAAATTAGTAGGTTCACCAATCCGTTTCATCCTCATTGGGAGTTATAGGTGCATGCACGCCACGTAGAGCAAGGTATCGAGTTACCACGTAGGTAAATTGTATGTGTTACCGCGTAGTAAAGATATAAAAAGTATGTAAACTAATCATATTTAAAAACCACATAATTGATAAGAAATATGATGAATGGTAGCCGCGGAGCTAGCGAGGCACCGGCGATATTTTATTATACTTGCAAGGTTTTTATTAAAGAAAGAACATTCCAACATAATAAATACATGACATTTTTTAAAAGGGGCTTACTATAGCGAGGGAGTCCATGCGTAGGCGTGGCTGGGGGACTGTTTTAAAGGTGGCACCGCTTGAGGTTGTAGATGTTCCCTGTGCGGGGTAGTTCCCGCGCGTCTTGATGCGGATATATAATCCGTCAATCCGTTTTCGGACCGCGGACCTAAAATATGCATAAGATAGGCCGCGACAAGATAATTCGGAACGTTTACAAAGTATTAATAGATAAGCGCGACGAGATGAGCGCGACATAATATGGCTAAAATCTTTTTATTTAAAAGAAACAATATTGGTAATATCTTGTTACCAATTTAAAAAAAAAAGATATGTAATCTTTATTTCATGGAAAAAATAGTGGTAATATCCTGTTACCAATTGAAAAAGATATGTAAAATCTCTTTATATCCGGAGATATTTTGGGAGATCGCATGAAGATTATTGTTTTGCAGTGAGAGATAGAGTGAGATGAGAGATGATCTAATAGAATGTGCAGTATGTAAAAGACAAAAATGTTTATGTTATTGATTTGTTGGGCGCGACATAATTTGTTGGGCGCGACATAATTTGTTGGGCGTACCAAAAATATACAAAATAAGATGGGCGCGACATAATTTGTTGGGCGTACCAAAAAATATATAAATAAGATGGGCGCGACATAATTTTTGGGGCGCGAATATTTGTTGGGCGTTACCAAAATTATATAAATAAGATGGGCGCGACATAATCTTTTGGGCGCGACATAATTTGTTAGGCGTACCAAAATTATATAAATAAGATGGGCGCGACATAATTTTTGGGCGGGCGACAATAATTGTTGGCTCGCGTACCAAAAATTCATATAATAAGATGGCGCACGACATAATCTTTTGGTAGCGGCGACATAATTTTTGGTGCGGCAAATAATTGTTGGTAATATATTAACACATTACACAGATGGCGTATTGTGAATTCGGATAATATATATCCGAATATTGTTGATTTGGTAAATCAGTTTTTCTTTTAAAGACGCATGACAAAATGCGTTAACCGAAAAGCAAAAATAATAAGAAAGGTTTTAGAGTTACGACTTTTGGTTGATTTTGCTTTCCTTTGATAATATGAGAGCACGAAACATAGTTTATTCATGTCCCACGGATGGCGCCAATCTGTTGATACAAAAGTTGGATGTACCTAGATCAGGCCCGAATTAGGTATAATTCGGGTTGCTTGGCTCCGGCTCTTGCACCAAGTGAATCTTGATTGTGAGACCAGCGCACTTAGAGAGAATAGCAACGTTAGGTTACCGTGGGAGTGTCTCCACGATTAGACTCGGCGTGAGGAGTAAGTAATCGGTTTAGTTTAATAATCGGTCATTATTGGTGCTTGTGTGAGAGTGTTGTGGGTTCTTAGAGCGTAGCAACATACTTGTGGTAATGGAAGCCGAGGGTCTCCGTATATAGGGTGTTTTTAACCCCTAAGACCTTTTAGTGGTCATAATTATTATAACCGATATACATTTAATTACCTTATAAGTAACGTCTATATTAATTATGGGGATAATAACAGTCATATTAATTAACTCATTAATATGGTCATAAGTAGAGTCAAAGTATGGAATCCTGGTCAGATATGACAGGAATGCTTGGCGCTATGTTCTGCGACCCGCGGCCCAAGACGTGGTCCGTGACCACGACCCGCTGTGGCCCGGATAGTAGCGATAGTTTTTTAAATGGATTGGCCCATATTCGTAGAAATGGGTCGGGACATACTATGGGTCAACAAAGGGTTACTAGTCAAAGGGAAATTAGACCAGTTTGGAACAATGCTCAGAGGGTGAACTACCAAAATAAATTTACTCACCCACATCCTAAAAGGAATTTTGTTCCAACAATAGTTGCAACAAAGTCAGGACAAGTGCTAGTTAATGCTGCTAAGCAAAGCTCTCCAAGAGCAGCAGCATCAATTAGTACTGCCAGGCCTGTTAATACTGCTGCTCCTAAATCAAAAGTGAATGATGCATTACCCATAACATATTCATATTTTAAAACACATTCACCAGTAAGAAGGGCTTTTAACCAAAAATCAGCAGCTAAAACCAATAATTTTAATAAAAAAGTTAAAACTGCTAGGGTTAACAATGTAAATACTGCTGGGTTAAAAGCAGTAGTTAGTGCTGCTGAGGGAAATAGGGAAAATGTTGTTAAGTCCTCAGCATGTTAGATTTAGAGACCAACATGAAATATTATTGACCATAACTCCAAAGACAGTGGATCATACATGCTTAAATTTTTTTGACTATGTTGATCTACAAGGTAGACTCAAGTCAGTAATGGCTTGGGTCCCCAAGAGAAATTTATTCTCTTATTTTGAGTGCAGGGTAATCTACAATATACTTTATAGGATCAAGGGATTTTTGACTGTGGATGATCTAGGCATATGACTGGAAACAAGTCCTTTCTTACAAATTATCAAGAGATTGATGGTGGATTTATTGCATTTGGAGGAAGTCCTAAAGGAGGTAAAATTACTATAAAAGGTAAAATTAGGACTGGTAAATTAGACTTTGAAGATGTATACTTTGTACAGGAACTTAAGTTTAACCTTTTCTCTATCTCACAAATGTGTGACAAGAAAAACAGTGTTCTTTTTACTGAAACTGAATGTCTTGTTCTATCTCATGACTTTAAGCTACTTGATGAAAGTTAAGTCTTACTTAAAGTTCCCAGACATGACAACATGTACAGTTTTGATATAAAGAATGTTGTTCCTTCATGAGGTTTGACTTGATTATTTGCAAAGGCTACAATAGATGAGTCTAATTTATGGCATAGGAGGCTTGGTCATATAAACTTTAAAACTATAAACAAACTTGTGAGGGGAAACCTTGTAAGAGGATTGCCTTCAAAGCTTTTTGAAAATGACCATACTTGTGTTGCTTGTCAGAAGGGAAAGCAACACAAAGCCTCTTGTAAGACCAAACTTGTAAGCTCTATCAGCCAACCCTTACAAATGTTGCATATGGACTTATTTAGGCAAACAACTGTAAGGAGTATCAATCATAAGATATATTGCCTTGTTGTCATTGATGACTATAGTAGGTTTAGTTGGGTTTTCTTTTTGTCCATTAAGGATGAGACTAGTGGGATCCTTAAAACCTTTATAAATGCATTAGAAAACAAATAAATCATAGGTTTTAAATATCAGATGTGACAATGGAACATGAGTTTTAAAAATAATGTCATAATTAGGTATGTGTAAAGGAAAGGGATTAAGAGGGAGTTTAGTCGGTTGCAGAACTCCACAGGCAAATTAGAGTTGCTGAGAGAAAGAATAAATCACTAATAAAGGCAAGCGTATGGACAATGCTAGCAGGTTCATTTTTACCTACTACATATGGGCTGAAGCAGTTAATACTACTTGCTATGTTCAGAATAGGGTTTTAGTAACTAAGCCTCACAACAAGACACCTTATGAACTATTACATGGTAGACCACCTAGTATAAGTTTTATGAGACCTTTAGGGTGTCCTGTAACCATTCTTAATACCTTAGATCCCCTAGGAAAATTTGATGGGAAGGCTGATGAGGGGTTCTTGGTTGGATACTCTATAAATAGCAAGGCTTTTAGGGTATTTAACACTAGAACTAGGAAAGTATAAGAGAACCTGCACATAACCTTTCTTGAAAACAAACCCAATGTTGTAGGGAGTGGACCAGATTGGCTCTTTGATATTGATTTACTAACAAACTCTATGAATTATGAGCCAGTTAATGCAGGGAATCAAACTAATAGGAATGCAGGTATCAAGGATAATGTTAATGCAGTGCCTACTCAATAATATATTCTACTACCATTACTTTATGATAGTCCATAAATCTTAGAGGATGCAGTTGTTGATGATGATGGTAAAAAGACTAATGAAAAACCAGCAAATAAGGGTGAAAGAAATGGTCAAGAGAAGGAATGAGGAGCATCAAATAAAGAAGGTGACCAAAATGTGCAAGATTTTAGAGCTGAATTGGATAATTTTCTTGTTCAACAGAAGGAAGGTTATACTACCAGCACTAACAGAGTTTCTACTATTAGTCTATCTGTTAGTGCTGCTAAGCAAAGTTTTGATAATGCTGATGATCTCCTAATTAATCCTATTATGCCTGATTTGGAGGATACTGTTAATCTTCTAAATACTGGTATCTTTAGTGGTGCATATAATGATGAAGATGAGGGTGCAAAGGCTGACCTTAACAACTTAGAAACAAACATGAATGTCAGTCCTATTCCCACAACCACTGAAGCAAAATATGTTGCTGCTGCTAATTGCTGTGGGCAGGTGTTGTGAATCCAATATCAAATGCTTGATTATAGGTTAGACTTCATAAACACCAAGATTTACATTGATAATGAAAGTATAATCTGTATTGTAAAAAATCTAGTGTTTTACTCTAAAACCAAGCACATAGAGATTAGGCACCATTTCATCAGAGACTCTTATGAGAAGAAGTTGATTCAAGTGATTAAGATTCACACAGATCAAAATGTTGCAGATCTTCTCACAAATCCATTTGATGTTGGAAGATTTCAATATCTAATTTCAAGTATTGGAAAGCTTAACCCCTGAAGTATCGATTGAGGGGAGGTTAATAGTATTAATATACAGTAGATTATGCACAAATGATGCTTTGAATGGAATTAAACAACAGCTAATGATGAAATTCAAGTTAGTACTGTTGGTCTACCTTACTACTGGTAAGTATACTTTCTACTACTGTTATAATTAATACTGTGAGAATTGAGAAAAAAAGTGAGTTTAAAAGAAATAAGAGAAAGCAAAAACTGACAGAGAGAAAAAGTGAGCTTAAAAGAAATGAGAGAAAGCAAAAACAGACAGAGAGAAAGTGTGAGCTTAAAAGAAATAAGAGAAAGCAAAAACAGACAGAGAGAAAGTGTAAGCTCAAAAGAATAGAGAGATGTGTGAAGCAAAAACAGACAGAGTGTTTCAGTGAGCAAAAGAGTTGAGAGATACAGTGAGCTTAAAAACAGAAAGAGATCTTGTGAGAATCATCATTGATGATGGAAATTCCTTTTGGAATGGAATTGAGGTTAAAACTGGTATCTTAAAGGTTAGTACTGCTAGGCATTACTTAGTACTACTGGGCATTACTTAGTACTGCTGGCTATTTTTTTCTTAGTACTGTTGGGCTTTTACTTAGTATTGTTAGTCTAAACTTAGTACTGCTACACTACCGTTAGTACTGTTTAGGAATAATAATTTTTGCTAATTAAATATAGTCGTTGAGATATTTCCGCCAACTAAATCTCTTATAGGTTTTTGTGATTTGGATAATTCTTAATCTTTCTTTCACTCATAAGTTTTCTACAAGATAAAGAATCAATTTTATTCAGTTGGTCCAATCCAAATCTTAAGAGTTCTCTATATAATCTCAATTAACTTTGCCAAACCCTCATACTCTCATAAATGAATATATCCCAGACCCAACTCAACCTTTTCTCACTTTACAATGGCGAATTTGGAATTCTGCGACAAACACAACATAGTTGCTTATCTAAATAAACCAACTGTGTAGGTCCAAAGTCTTGGATCTGTTTAGCCTTTTGTAAGATAATAGCTAACTTGAATAAATCCAAATCAACTATATGAGGGACAATAACTATGAATACTATGTGCTAATGCCGAATCTTAACACAAGTACTAAGAAGAACATAATGTAATACTTTTCTATTCGCTATTGATTTCTATTAGGGTTATATATATCTCCAAAAAATTATGCTGTAGGGTTCCTTTTATACACCAAGGAAACCCTAATGGGCTTTACAAACGTGTGAAAGGATAATGCATATCCTTTCCTAAGATATCTCTAAGATAACTATCCTGTTACATAAACAGACTTAACTAGACAAGACCAGTACTAACAGACTTAACTTAGTACTGGCAGACTTAACTATGTCTACCAGACTTAACTCTATAACTACCAGACTTAAGTCTGTTTATTTACACTTAGATTCTAACAATCCTACCCTAACTTGATTTTTATTGTGAACTTCAAGTTTCTTTGAGTATCTTCATTATGAGACTTCATGAGGATGGTGTGGCATTTATCTTTGGATTATTATTCTTGAATGCAAACCTGATGATTGTCTTGTATAAGCAGTTTCTTGATTTCTATCAGCAACTCTTTAAATCATCACTACTTGATATTTGCAGCATCTAATCTTTTAAAACATATTGGGGCAACACTTCACAGCTACATGTATTATCTCTTCAGCAACATACGATCATTTCAGCAACAGATAAGCAACAACATTGACTATATGTTACATTCGATCTTAATGTTTCAGTTATTCTCTTCACTTCTAGGTGTTTGTTACACTACAGAGAGCTATGCACCTTTAATTCGTCAGCTCTCTAATTACCCTCTCCTACGGTAAATCATTGAAAATTTAAATGGATTTGATGTCTCTTTACCAGTTAGCCATTAACTTTGGAGTAGCCAATGTTTGGTTTAATAACCATGGTACATTGATAACCATTTCAACTCTTAGTACATGAAACATGGTGAGTTGAATTACTATATGATTTTTAGCAAATCATCAGCTATCAACGGATTTGATTGATAGCATTTACCAAGTAACCGTTTGCTCTTGGGCTAGCTAATCCTTTGGTGGAATCATGGCATCACCCTGGTGGACTAGTAACCAGTTCAACTTTTTGAACGTGAATCATTGGTAAGTTAAGTACCATCTAGTTTTTGGTAAACTGTCAACCATGTAAATGGATTTTCCATAGCCTTTACCACAAACCATAATCTTGTAAGCTAACCAACTCTTTACAACATAGAATTGTATGAGTTGTGAGTTTGATTATCCATATAGCTTATTGGCAAGCTGTTAACATTTAAACGAAATTGAGAAATACGTTTCATACGCATACCCCTGTGGTCAAGTAAGTTCTTAATGCTGGTTGTAGCATGTTGAACTTGAAAACACCATTGTTGTGTTAGTGTAAAGCCACCTCACTAAGTGTTATTCTTCTCAACTCCAATTTCACAATTTAGCTCTCCAATCCATATATCAAAGGGTGAAATTCTTTCAAACATACACCAAAATTATTGTTGTTGAGCTTGTCTTTCAATTAACTTCAAAAGTTGATAGCACACCTCATCTTTTCTATCTCCTATAAGTCTCTTTTCAAGCATAGCTTGACAAACTCTAGATGGTAATGGATACTTGACTTCAGTCAGCATATAAATGTGTGCAGCCTCCAAAGTTAAACAATGAACAGCACAACTATGAAAATATCTCCAACTGAGTACCTTTTGTTGATGTGTTAAACTCCAAACAGCATCCTCTGTAGATGGTGGATCAAACATAGTCTTTAAATCCCCCTATAAAAAACTCTTTCATATTCTTCTTCAGGCCTGCTATCTCCATACTTCAACATCATCAGTCTGTACAACTCCTTAAGATCATCTCTTGTAAGATCATTTAATAAACCTTGAAAATTCACATATACTACATCTGTGTGATCTTCCCTGATGATTTGATAAGCTCCTTTCTTACCAGTCTTAAGAATTTGCCACTTAACAATTTTTGCAGGTGCTGATCCTTGTGGGATTGAACGATTTGAAATCTCTGAAGGAAGGTTCATCACTCTGTCAACCATGTAAGCTTCTATATCTCATCTAGTATCAAGACCCTTGCCAGATTTTGTCTTGTTTCTTCTGCAATCCTTTCCTTGCCAAAGATTTTCTTATATTGTATCTCAAAATTGGTTGTTGAACTTTAAATTCCTCTTCTCTCTATTACAGGATCATTTTTAGAATCAGTACTCTAGTAAATCTTTTGTTTTCTTAAAACACCTCTACTCGAATATTCTATACTGTTCTCTTTAACTTTGATGCTTCAAGCTCTGAGTTCATAGGAATAAACTTTTCTATCTTCTCTACACACTTATCAAACTCTTCCTTCAGCTCATCAGGTTTTAACTTCTTCAGCTGACCCATTTTCCAGTTATTACCTTGGCTTTTTAAGTACTTGATCATGTACTCCCATTGCCCAGCTTGAGTCATAGGTCTGTTTCTTCTATCTCTCTCTCTCTCTCTCTCTCTCTCTCTCTGTGTGTGTGTAGGTCTAAAGTCTTGGATCTATTTAGCCTTTTGTAGAACAATAGCTAACTTGAATAAATCTAAATCAACTATATGAGAGACAATGACTATGAATACTATATGCTAATGCGGAATCTTAACACAAGTACTAAGAAGAACACAATGTAAAACTTTGCTTATTTGCTATTAATTTCTATTAGAATACTATTTCAATCTCATTTTTAAACATTGTGTCGTATGGTTCCTTTTATACACCAAGGAAACCCTAATTGGCTTTTACAAACGCGTAAAAGGATAATGCATATCCTTTCCTAAGATATCTCTAAGATAACTATTATAACTATTATGTTACACAAACAGACTTAAGTAGACAAGATCAGTACTAACTATAGTACTGCCAAACTTAACTTATTACTGGCAGACTTAACTATGTCTACCAGACTTAACTCTATAACTACCAGACTTAAGTCTGTATACAATAATTCCTAACAATCCTCCCCTAACTTGATCTTCACTTGTGAACATCAAGTTTCTTTGAATATCTTCATTATGAGCTTCCTAAGGATGTTGTGAGCTTTATCTTTGGTATTATTCTTGAACTGCAACATGATGATTTTCCTGTATAAACAGGTTCTTGACCTCTATCAGTAACTCTTGAAATCATCACTAAGGATATTTGCATCATCAAATCTTTTAAACATCATGGCCAACACTTCACAGCTACATGTATAATCTTTTTAGCAATAAATAGATAGCAACATTGACTATATGTACATCAAATCATAAAGTTTCAGTCTATTCTCATCACTTCTAGGTGTGTTAACTCCTGAGAGAGGTGAATCATTGAAAAATTTAATGGATTTGATGTCTCTTTACCAGTTAGCCATTACTCAGAGTTAGCCTAATTGTTTGGTTTATAAGCTATGGTACATTGATTACCATTTCAACTCTTAGTACATGAAACATGGTGAGTTGAAATACCATATGATTTTTAGCAAATCATCAGCTATCAACGGATTTGATTAAGCCTTTACCAAGTAACTGTTTGCTCTTAGGCTAGCTAATCCTTTGGTGGAATCATGACATCACCCTGGTGGACTAATAACCAGTTCAACTTTTTGAACGTGAATCATTGGTAAGTTAAGTACCATCCAGTTTTAGGTAAACTGTCAACCATCAACGGATTTGAATACTCTTTACCAGTAGCCATTTTCTCTGGAGTAGCTAACTCTTCACTTTAAAAACATGGTGAGTTAATCACCATATAGTTTTTGGTAAACTTTCAACCATTAATGGATTTGAGAAGTCTTTACCAAAGCCGTTTGCTTTGGACTAGCCAGTCCTTATGCCTATTAGGCATAGTGAACTGATGACCATTTGTTGTGTGGTGGTTAGCCAACACTTAAACCCTTCTCTCTTCCATTATAGTCTATAGTTTCCATATATGTCCACAGCTACTGACAACTTCATCATTTTCTAACACCAGCTTGCTTCTCAATCATCTTCAAAAGTTTGTAACAAACTTCATTCATTTTTCCATCCAGAAGCTTCATTTTCAACATCACTTGGCATGCATCTTTAGACAAAGGATACTTCCTATCTGCTAGCATATAAATACTACATGCCTCTAAAGTTAGACAATGTACTTCACACTTATCATAATACCTCCAACTGATTATCTTTTGCTGTAGTGGTAAGCTCCAAATGGCATCTTCATTGAGAGGTGGATCAAACATAGTCCTGAGATCACTCCATAGTACTCTGTCATAAACATCTTCAGGCCTATTTGTTCCATACTTCTGCATTACCAACCTGTATAGCTCAATAAGATCCTCTCTTGTGAAGTCTTTAAGCATAGCTCCAAAGCTCATATAAACTGTATCAGCTCCATTTGCTCTTATTATCTGATAAATGCTTCTTTCACCTTGTTGAAATATCTTCCAATTTGCCACAATATTGGATTTTGTATCCAAAGGAGTAGGATTCATAGCTTCTACTGATTCTTCTTCATCAGTCTCTGAATCTCCTTGTGGACTCTTGTCAACATTTATACCCTTCCTAGCCTTTTGCTTCTTTCTTTTTCCTGTTCTTATTACTGGCTCTTCTTCTTTTACTTCAGTAACTTTTTCTTCAACTGAAACATCTTTATCATCAATCCTTTGTTTCTTTGAAATCTCTGTCTGAAGCTCTTCTCCATATCTTTTCAACTGTGCCTTTGTAGCTTCAATGTTCATAGGAACAAAAGATTCAACCTGCTTGACCAACTTATCAAACTCTTCTTTCACTTCTTCAAAACTCAACTTCTTTAACTGTGTAAGCTTCCATGTCCCCTGATTCTTCAAATAATTCATCATGTAGTTCCTCAGCAGTGATTGGGTCATAGGCTTACTTCTTCTTGCTTTAGCTCTTTCTTCTGCAAAGAACTTCTTTCTCTGATTTACTAACTCTACCATCTTCTTTGCAAAGTCTTCTTCTGGCAACTCTTTCCCTAGCACATTCTTTGTCAATTCTGCATTAGCTTCAAGCTTAGCTCTAATGGCATCCCAATCTTCTTCAGTGTAGTGTTGAGCTTCAAATTGAACTTGAGCTTTTCTTTGCTTTTGTTGCTCAGTTAATTCTTCTTCTTCCATTCTTTTAGCTAAGAGTGCATCCAAATGAACTTGTTTGGCAGTTTCCTCTTCCTCTAGAGTTTGCAATCTTATGGCTTCTGCAAGACTAGCCTCTTCTTGTTGAATTTGTTCTTTAGTTCTTTTGGGAGCTTGAGTCTCTTCAACAATCATTGGAGCTTTTCCTTCCAGCAGAAACTTTTAATGACATGAATAACAATACTAATTCATATAAAACTCTACAAAAACATAAAGAGATAAAAGATTTTTAAGGATTTAGCATTCCAATACTAGCAATCAAATATTGAAACCTACTTACATCAAAAGCTTTTGTAAGTAAATCTGCAACATTCTTGTCAGTATGGATTTTAACCATTTGAATCAACTTCTTTTCATTACAATCCCTAATAAAGTGATGTTTGATCTCTATATGCTTTGTTTTTGAATGAAAAACAAGATTTTTAATTATGCAAATAGTACTGTTATTATCAATAAAGATTTTGGTATGCAAGAAATTGTACCTATAATCAAGTAATTAATTCTGAATCCAAGGCATTTGTCCACAACAACTTAAAGCAGCCACATATTCAGCTTCTGTTGTGGAATTTGCAACCACGGTCTGTTTCTTGCATTGCCATGATATTAATCTACTTCTAAGGAATTGACAACCTCCTGTTGTAGACTTCCTATCCAAGCTTGCTCCAGCATAATTACTATCAGTGTATGCTACCAAATCAAAAGGAGAATCTTTTGGATACCAAAGACCCAATTTTGGTTGACCTTTTATATACCTAAAGATCCTTTTTACAGCATGAAGATGTGAAACCTTTGGGTTAACTTGGTATCTTGCACAGGCACACACTGCAAACATAATATCAGGTCTTAAAGAAGTAAGATACATCAATGAACCAATCATTGATCTATATAAATGAACATCCACTTCTTCACCATCTTCATCCTTGAGCAAAAGCTTTTGAGTTTTCATAGGTGTGCTTACTGTATTGACATCAGTAAAACCAAATTTCTTCAAAATCTCAGTCACATACTTGTCTTGACTGATAAAAATCCCATCCTCCTTTTGCTTTACTTGCAGTCCTAAGAAGAATGTGAGTTCACCCATAGAACTCATCTGAAACTTCTTATGCATCATCTTCTCAAACTCAGTGCATAATGACTTCTTTGTAGAGCCAAAAATAATATCATCTACATACACTTGAACTAACAGAATATCACCTTTGTCCCTTTTGATAAACAAAGTCTTGTCTATCTTTCCTCTCTGAAACCCATTGTCCAACAAATAAGTTGACAAGGTTTCATACCAAGCTCTGGGAGCTTGATGCAGTCCAGAAAGTGCCTTTTCTACTTTGTATACTCAGTCAGGGAAGTCTGGATCTTCAAATCCTGGTGGTTGACAACATAGACTTCCTCTTCAATCTTACCATAAATAAAAGCACTCTTGACATCCATCTGGTACACCATAAAGTCTTTAAATGAGGCATAAGCTACAAATAGCCTAATTGCTTTAATTCTTGCAACAGGGGCAAAGACTTCATCATAGTCAATTCCTTCTTCTTGTGTGTACCCTTGAGCAACCAATCTTGCTGTATTTTTAATCACAATTCCTCTTTCGTCCTTTTTATTTCTAAAGACCCATTTAGTACCTATAGGCCTTTTGCCATTTGGTAAATCCACCAAGGTCCAAACCTTTTGTAATTTAAATTATAGAAGCTCATCCTGCATAGCTTCTATCCCGCTTGGATCCTGCAATGCTTGGATTACCTTCTTGGGTTCTACTTGTGATAAGAAGCAAGCAAACAAGCGATTTTGAAAGTCTTTATGGTTTGTTCTTTGCTGAACTGAACTAAACAAACTATGTTCTTCCAAATTCTTTGTCATTCTTCTTGTTTGAGGTGTTGAATTCAAGTCTCTAATAATTTGTTTAACTGGATGATCTTTGTGTACTCTTGTAGTTCGAATAGGACTGACAGGCATAAATGCATCCAAATTGTTCATGTCAGCCTCTGTACCAATATCTTCATCATCATCTGAATAGACAATATCTTCCAAAGGAGGCATATTTGGATCATCAAGAAGTTCAATGCTTGTTTTTCCACATACAACATTAACTTCTTGTGCTAGCAGCATTAACATTGTTAGTGCTGTTAACTCCAGCATCCTTTTCTTGATCATCTCTTTCATCCTCTTTACTTGGATCACCACCTTCTTTTCCTGGTTCTTTAGTAACCTTCTTTTCATCATCTCCTGAAGGTTTGAATCCAGCATCAGGAGAACTCTTTGAACTTTAAGAGAATGGTGGATTAGCAGTCCATAATGGTAGCAGAATGTAATCTTTGCCAGGTACTGACTCCATTCTAGCTTTACCTGTATCATCACATGCTTTTGTACCTACATTACCATTAGACTAGTTTCCTGCAACAACTGGCTGATAATTCATTGACTTTGTTAGTGCATCAATATCAAAAAGCCAATTTGGTCTACTTCCTGCAATATTAGATGTATTCTCACTAAACTAGACATGCATGTTCTCTTTAACTATCCTAGTTCTACTGTTGAATACTCTAAATGCTTTACTATTGATTGAGTACCCAACAAAGAATCCTTCATCAGCCTTACCATCAAACTTGCCTAAGTGATCTATGGTATTAAGAATTGTTATAACAGGAACAAAGCCCAAATGGTCTCATAAAGCCTAAAGCTGGTTTTCTACCAAGAAAAGATCATAAGGGGTCTTTGTTAATAGGAATAAGTTACAAATACCCTATTTTGCACATAGCAAGCAGTATTAACTGCTTCAGCCCAAAAAGTAGTAGGTAGCTTAGAATCAGCTAGCATTGTCTAAGCAGTCCCCTCCCCCCCCCCCCCCCCCCCCTTCCTCAATTAGTGTTCTATATTTCCTCTAAACAGCTACACCATTTGTTAAGGAGTTCTAGCTACACTAAATTCTCTCTTAATACCTTTTCTCTTACAAAACTGATTCATCTCCTTATTCTTGAACTCAGTTCCATTGTCACATCTAATTACCTTAACCCTTTGATCTATTAGATTTTCTACTTCAGTTGTAAATGACTTAAGAATGCCACTAGTCTCATCCTTAGTAGCTAGAAAGAAAACATAACTAAACCTACTGTAATCATCTGTGACAACTAGGCAATACATCTTTTTCATTAAGCTTTTTACAAATGTTGGACCAAACAAATCCATGTGCAACATATGTAAAGGTTGGCTGATTTAACTTACCGTTTTGGA
This sequence comes from Tanacetum coccineum, assembly GCA_026074375.1. Classification (NCBI taxonomy): domain Eukaryota; kingdom Viridiplantae; phylum Streptophyta; class Magnoliopsida; order Asterales; family Asteraceae; genus Tanacetum; species Tanacetum coccineum. Next base: position 81,320 of record BQNB010008457.1, read on the forward strand.
CTTACAAGAGGCTCTATGTTGCTTTCCCTTTTGACAAGCAACACAAGTTTGATTATTTTCAAAAAGTTTTGAAGATAAACCTCTTACAAGATTTCCCTTAACCAGTTTATTCATAGTTTTGAAATTTATATGTCCAAGCCTCCTATGCCAAAGTTCAGATTCATCAGATGTGGCTTTTGAAAAGAGACAAGTTAGACCTCCTTTAGAAATAATATTCTTTGAATCAACACTATACGTATTGTTCTTTCTAAGAACTTTAAGTAAAACTTGACTTTCATCAGTTAACTTAAAGTTTAGAGATAAAACAATACATTTAGTGTCATTAAAGAGAACACTATTCTTTTTGTCACACATTTGTGAGACACTAAAGAGGTTAAACTTTAACTTTCTTACAAAATACACATTCTTAAAATCTAAATTACCAGCTTTGATTGTACCTTCTCCTGTGATTTTCCCTCCTTTGGGGTTTCCTCCAAAGGCAACATATCCTCCATCAATCTCTTCATAGTCTGTAAGATAGGACATGTTCCCTGTCATGTGCCTTGAGCATCCACTATCAATCACTCCTTTATCCTATAAATCCATTTGTGGATTGCTCTACACATTAGTTAAGAAAATTAGTTTCTTTTGGGGACCCAAGCCATCACTGACTTAGATCTGCCTTGTGCATCAACATAATCAAACTTTTTCAGGGTGATTGATGCACTGTTGTGTTTAGAAACATGGTCTAAAACTTTATTCTTTGGTTTCCAAACCCAACAAGCTGAGGCCTTAACATCATTAACATTATTTCCCTTAACAACATTAACTACTGCTTTTGGCTTAGCAGCATTAACTACTGCTTATGGCTTAACAGTATTAAATTTTTGTAATCCTTAACAATATACCCCTCTTATTTAAAAATTACTGACTATTTTTAAATGTTTTATTCTTGTGAACGGGCCACTTAACAGTTGAATGTGCTAATTTAGAAAGATTTGTCATTGGTCTAGCACTATTCAATGTTATTTTTAGGTGAGCAGTATTAACTTGTCTGGCAGTATTAAGTGATACTAGGCCAAACTTCATTAGTACTGCTCTTGGAACCATATTCTTTTTAAGGCAGAGGTAAGTCTTATTTAGGTAAAAAATTCTGATGATTCCCATCCTTTTTAGCATGTTCTAGAATAGGTTTTTTGTATTTGAGAAACGTTTTTTGATTCACCTTTTTACAATCTACCTGCAAGTGATCAAAACTTCCACATACATAACAAGCTTTGTTAAACATCTCAAATTACTTCCTAGTCTCTGAGACATCATATTATTCTAGTTTCTTTAATTGCCTCTAGGAATGTGAGTGTTTTGACTATTGTGCTCAACTTGTTTAGTTATTTTCCTATTAGTTTTGTTTGTTTGTTTAGTTTTGACAAAGTCTATCTTAACAAAACTAGGCTTAGCTGTTTTCTTTTCAATTTTAGTTTGCGACACATTTTCTTCCTCGCTATCTGACACCCAATCCTCAATAATTGGAGCACCATTATTCTTCCTAACTGCTTTAGGCTTTGCTTCACTAGCCTTAGCTTTACTTTTCTCAACTATAGGCTTAATAACTATAGGCCACACTTTGTAAACTCTTCTAAACCATAGAATGACATATCATTTTTGGAGGCATAAGTTCTGCATAGGGAGGTGGAACGCATATAGCCCTAAACCTATTTTGCACTTATCAACTATCTGACAGTCTATTAATTTGCTTAAGTTTTTAGATGAATTCTCAAAATTTTCTACTGTTAGCTGAATTTTATCTTTTTGTTTTTGAGCCAGTTCCAACTTCCTTCTAAGCTCTGTAATGGCTACTTCTCTTAAATGAATCTCACGTTTTAAGACCTTGATATCTTCCTCATAAACAGACTCATTTTTCTTATAGACTAGAAGTCTTGCTTCTACAGACTCTAAACCTGTTTTATAAGCAATATCATTTAACTTAGATGTCCTTAAGTCTTTTAATAGTTGTTCATTTTGTTCTTTAAGAATTTTAACATTTTCCAAACAAGATGATGAACGTTGAATCAGGAGATACACATCAGAGTTTAGAACTTGTATGAAGAGTAAACCATAGTTGCAAAGTTAGTTAGGACCTTCTTCTGCTTATACACATCCAATCATATACCAAACCAGTCACAAGACACCAAAGCATTAAAAGTAGTTGTCTCCACTGGCATAATCCTTCTCGTGTTCTCCCTATTCCTATTTTCTTGGTTCCTTGGAGCCCTATACTCCCTTGCAAAGTGTCCCCTTTTGTGGCAGTTGTAACACTCCACCTTGGACTTATCAAACCCAATGGTCTCATTACCATTAACAGTAAGCTTTCTTCCAGTGTTCTTTAAGAATCTCCTTGCCCTCATTGTTAGCATAGCCATCTGCCACCTTAAATCCATCTCTTCTAAATCATCAGGATGAATTTGTTGCAAGTCCTCATTGTCAAGTTGTGGACTGTTTGGTTGACTTGCAAAGAAAGCACAGATGACAGCATCACTCAAGTTGTCAATTGTTGTTGAATTAACAGCAGTAGCTTGAGTGCTAGCAGTTGTAGCACCATGAGCAGTATTAACTGCTCCATTTGTACTGCTGTTTGCGGACACAAAGGCTACGTTTTGTGTGTTTGTGCTTGAGCTTGATGTCCCTTTGACCTCTGGTTCATAGATCTTCAGGTTGTTGTAAAGATCATCCATGCTTAATGTATCTATCTCAGGCTTGTTCCTCCACACAATGGTATGTGTGTTCCATTCTGGTGACAGACTTCTTAAGAACTTCTGATTCACATCTTCTTGTGAGATACTTTCACCATGAATCTCCAACTGACTGATAAGCTTTTGAAGCCTATCAAAGGTTTGATCTAACACCTCTGAGCTAGATGCAGTAAAATTTTCATATTGCTGCTTTAGAAGATTCCTCTGAGTCTTTTTAGTAGCAGCATTCCCTCCAAACCTCTTCTTAATAGCCTGCAGCAATGACTTGGCATCTTTGATGGAGTTAAACTTCAATTGATGTTCATTAGGGATTCCCATCAATAAAGTGCTTCTTGCCTTCAACTCTAACCTCCTTTGTGCCTTTTCTTCAGCAGTTGTAGGAGCAATTGTAGTCTCAACACCTTCAACAACTTTTGTTATTGGAGGTGCATTACCATTCTCTATGACTTCCCATAGAGAATAATCAATCATCTGGATGTACTGTTCCATCCTCATCCTCCAAAGCTCATACTCACCTGGTTTGAGCATAGGCACTTTTGATGCAGCCACCATATGTACTGAGTCTTGATCCATGTCTTCTTAGCAAAGTTTCTCAAAGCAACAAGCTCTGATACCACTTGTTGATCCCACTTAAATAGATCTTGAATTCCTTAGCTTGTATAAGGTTTAGTTATGCAAGGTAAATCCTACACAACTATGGTAGAAACTTTGTAAAATATATCAAAGATTATGCGGAATCTAATCTTTGATCAATAAGAAGAATATGCAATAGAACAGTAATTCTAATGAACACACAGATTAACAAACAAAGCTTCAATATATTAATACGAATACTCTAACTAGTATTAGTGTTACAAAACCTTGAAGCTATAACGATATCAAAACAAAAGATTTCTAGATTAAATCCTATGCTCTAAGACCTCTTTTTATACACCAAGAAAGTCCTAGTCAATTTATCTATATATTACTGCAAAACTAGATTATTTCAAAGATCTATTCTATAAATAACCAATCCTTATCTCATAAGGTAAAACTTGATCTTCAGCAATCTTTATCTTTCAGCAGTTGTAACTCTTTCAGCAGTTGTAACTTTGTATCAGCAACATTAACTCTGAACTAGCAGTAGTAACTTATACACCAGCATCATTAACTTAGCAGCGGTAACTTCAAGAAGGTTTTTAATCCCAACAGTTTGGTTGGTGGGTTTATAAAAAGGGTTTTGGGTTTAGTCCAAAAAAAGATGTTTGTTTCATGGGGTTTGACTTTTCAAACCCCAATAGTAAAGGTTTTACACTAAATCCGTGGGGACCACATTAACTTCCTCTCACATACTTAATACAGATAATATTTAAATAATATTTTTCATCCAAATTTTATTATTAAATATTTATAAAAAAATATTATTTCTTACTCCTAAACCTACACCAAATTCAAATTCTAAACCAAATCTAAATCCAAATCTAATCCCGCTTACAAACCAAACGGACCCTTAGTTTTTGTATTAGATTAAGATTGAGATTTTTTTTACTGAAATTGATTAATTAGATAAAGGAAAATGATATTTCCTCCTACTTGATATGCCTACAAATCCTTCTACTCACAGGATTCTGACAAGTGTCAGAACCGACGGTTTGGATGCGGAGAGATAATGAGTAAAGAAAAAACATTAAATATTATTGTGTGTAGAAGGATTTGTAGGAATATATTAAATAAAAGATATAAGCAATCACAAAAGAATTTTTTTTACTGAAATTGAAAGAGTCCTAATCGTCACTACCTATTTTTTGCGCATGTAGCCAATTGACCATTATTACTCATATCCAGAACGATATGGGCCGAAGAAAAGATGGATGTGTTCCCTTGTAAGCAGTTCCCGTGTTTAACAATTCAAGGCTTGATATCTCCAACTGAAAAACACCGTCCTTGAGATTTAAAAAACTCAAGCCTTGATATCTCCAATTGACTTGCGATTGCGAAGCATCTGTCCCAATATTATAAATTCTAATAACCCCCCCCATCAAGGGTTGGAGGAGGAAAAAATCGCCATATTGATGTTAATCCCCAAAACCTTAACGACCATGTGTATATAGTTGTCAATTCCGACCAAGGAACAGTTCTACCCTTCTCACCAAATCTCACAAAAACCAAAACATAGCTGATACATCATTGCTAGAGAACCGTTGATAGTTGTTAACTGAAATGTGTTCTTCATAATACCCCGACTACAAAAATTTTCTGGCAACGCAATCAAACCAAAATTTTATTAGCCTAAATCAAATGCATTATTTCGACTACAAGAACATGGATGGTCACCTAGTCTGTTTGAAAATGCGCTACACCCAATGCAATGTTCCATTCACACAACACGCTTGTGACACCACATTCTTAAAAGGAGTAGCAGGGGAATCAATCTTACACCAAATGCCTGTCTTCATGGTGTAAACAAATGAACATCCTTCTTTCTCACCATACGAGTAGGAAATCCTCAAAATCTTGTAATCGTAGGTGACTAGGTCAAAACCAAACCCCATCATGACATAAGACTGATAAGAGCATTTGCATCTCGAAAAAGGAAGATCACGAATTGTTAGTTCACGCCTAATTAATGGGTTCCATAACCTAATCGTATGATTCATGCGTTCAAATACACAAAAAAAACTCCATTACATGAACCAACAATCTTTTTTATATGACTATTAGGAAACTTGATTGTTACAACATCAATATCTCCACCTTTGGGACACAATGGCAGTTGGTCCAAATGAATTGTATAGTGGTCTTTAAAGTTAAGGACGTCAACAATGATCAGTGCTTTTTCTTTTGGCAAAGTTAGAAAAGTGTGCTCGCGGATAAAATCAGGACTGCCAATAAAAGAACGTATTGATTTGGAGACTGCTCAAAAACGGAGGAGTGGTTTGACTGGTAGATTTGTAAAGATTTTAATAATCAACTATTCGCATATATAATCTGACATTATGTAACCCTGCGTTTAACGGAAAAAGTATTTAAACGAAAACTAATAGTACAAAAAAAGTTCGAACAAAAATAACTCGTTTTAGTTTTGTTCGTCTGTGTTGGATCCGTATATTCAAGTCTAACCTTGTTCAATAAAATTTGAAGTTACTGAAAAGATTAGGATATCACATTACGCAACACGTTAATAAATTTTTAATATGCAATGCCTGAAAGCACACATATATAGACGATTAACCATAAATAATTCACTGGTAAGTAGAACAATAGAGGGATTATACTATTATAGCAATGTATATAAGAAATACCATGAATTATACTAAACGCAATCAGGCTGTGTCTTCCGGTCGCGTGTTGAATAGTCGTGGTATGTCCAGGTCGAACACATGAACTTGTTATTTTCTAAGACTTGGGTGAATGCAAGTAAAGTTGGTGTTTGTGTACGAGAAACCTATCAAATAAAGTAACCTGGATTTTTGTAGAAATCGAGTGTTTGATTTGTAAAAAGTAATATAATTAAAAATAATACTTGCTTAGACTATGATTATAATTCCGGTTATTAACTTTCTATGACCGCAGTTGATATGCCAATTACGGGTAATAATACTAGTGAAACATAATCCTATGTGTTTGTCTCTTAGAAATATCCACAATTTGTGTCACCTGAATCAAGCCTTAAGACCAATTAACTATTTTATGACTTAATTAATCTATTACTCTGCTCATGTTGTTAGGAATTCAGTTTTTAGTGAAGTGACGATCATTATTGATCTCACGAGCCTTTGTAATAGTTAGACAATTTTATGTATTATTTAGTAAGCTAACCGGGCCAAAACATAGAAAGCTCATGGCAAGCCCATGGAAAGCCCCGGTTTACCCTTTGTATAAAAGCCCTCTCCACACATGGAGAGGGTGTTGGTTGAATCACTTTACACACACAATTTAATGTGTTTTTCTCTAGTTTTCTCTCAACCATCTCTCTCTCTAACTATCTCTCTCTAGTTCTATCTTTGTGTGAAATATTGGAACCTACAGAATAATATAGTTTTTATTGGTTACAAATTGTTAGACGCATAAATTATTGGCCCAAGCCATTGTGGGCTTGAGGTCCATTAGATCTAGGGTTTAGTAGCTTATTCCCAAAGCTATGTTCTATTATAAATAGACATGCTTTGTTATGTAATGAAAGCAATCCAATCAATATCAATTTCTATTATCTTTCATGGTATCAGAGCTCTAGGTAAGATTCACCAATAAAAATTGCTATCCTTCGGTCATCGGCTACTTGTCGGTGATCCGGAGGGATCTCGTTTTTTTTTCGCTTTATTGTTTTTATTAATTTAGGATTTTGTTTTTCGTATTCAATGCATAAACCCTAAACCCTAGCCGTCAAAACACAAAAAAAAATTGTTGAGTTGCCTAGATCAACCCTTTTTTTCTCATCTGATTGTTTTCGTTGTCGAAGATCATTGTCGTTGACAACAAAAGTTGTCTAACAAATTGCCGCTCCCTACTAAAGGCAAAATAAGCCATGACGTAAAAAAAGCAAACATCATAAAAAATGGAGGAAACTGCGAAGCAATATATACAATTATGTCGTCAAATACAAGTCAATCTCCATGCAAACGAGCAACAAAGAAGAAAAAGAGAAGAAGAATCGGCTTCAACATTCATCCAGATTGTCCGTATCGAAGACCCCGTTCAAACTGCGAGGGAGTGTTAGACGCATAAATTATTCGCCCAAGCCATTGTGGGCTTGAGGTCCATTAGATCTAGGGTTTAGTAGCTTATTCCCAAAGCTATGTTCTATTATAGATAGACATGCTTTGTTATGTAATGAAAACAATCCAATCAATATCAATTTCTATTATCTTTCAGTAAGTACTATACTTGAGCAAATTCTTTCTTTTAATTTGTGTCATTCAATTTCATTAGTTTATATGAGAGAAAATGTTCTAATAGTGGGAGTTTTGTATCTTTTGAACAATAATTTTCCAGAAACAGTCCAGTTCCAACATCTTATGGGAATAAATGGATTTGGGTCACGTCTATTAAAACTTTAAAAGTATGTTCTTGATACTTGATAATATATCAATACATATGTGACAATGATCATACCATGTGTATGTTCATTGCATATATGTGTAATTGTAGAAATTTGGGATAAACATTATTTAGTTAATATTGACAAAAAAAGTAAGTAAGAATAACCAATTTTTTACGTAAGACAAGTTTGTTGGTATGAATTGCCATACCCAAATATAAATTGTTAAAAACTGAAAAAATCAACCAAAACCGATAATAAACTGAATCGCCAAAAACCAAATGGTTTTAATTTTTAATTTTATAAAAATCGAATATTTTGGTTCAGTTTCAGTTTTAGACAAAAACTAACCTAAACCAAACCGTGAACACCCCTAATACCCTGGGTAATAAAGAGAAATGGAAAATATGGATTTTTTATGAAAGTATAGCTTATCCGAGGATGGATGTACAATTATCGAAACTATTTATATAGCTAAAACCATGATGTGTATGTGTAGGAATAGAAAAGCAGCCGAAATAATGTACGAAACATTTTTAACTACCATATTAGATTTTATTATTGTACCATATGCAAAGCACACTTTTGCTACAGTCCCATATCATGTTTATAACTGACATATTTTTTAGGGAAATCTACATATTAAGCAAAGATTTTTTTTTGAATGGCGATTTTATTACGAAAACTAGCAAGGAGCTAGAATTAAAAAACAATTAGACAAGGATTTTTTAGCCAAGCATCCCAACTGAATGAGGCTTTACATCTGAACCTACACCAATTAAAAGAAATGGATACAATTTCGTCAAATATCAACGCCTTAACAGGAAGTTTT